>UELX01000536.1:0-72484 GCA_900480035.1 Eupelmus urozonus
GTTGAAAAACTATTTTGACGAGGAACGGTTTGGCACTCAATGTCACCTTCTACCAAATGTTGTAATTCAACGTGCTCCGGCATTTCTACAAAAAACAAAGTTAAATTACACAAAAAATAATAATATTTTGAATGAAACACTGTTAAGAGAAAGATAAAGCTTAAAGTAATTAGTAAAAGGAGTACTAACTGAAAAGCAAACCTGCTGAATCAAATGACAAAAAACAGGAACGTTAAAAAACGTTCGTTAACAATTTTTATTTCCTATTGGCAATCGCAAATTAATGATTCTCCTCATGGCTAGGTTCCCTTAGCCCTTTTTATTATCGATCAAGTGCCGGCGGCAGGACAGTGCGGCAGGACGTTCATACTGCTTATTGTACATTTTTTCGCGAAGGAATCGGAGAACTCGCCTTGTCCACTATATATATATCCTTACCGCCTCCCCGTCTTTCTTATACATTGGTATATATATGTATATGTAGGTATAGGGTAAGTCGACGATCGACTATAGAAATCAGCTGGGAGAATCCGATGCCTGCTGCCATCTGCTCTGTACTCCAGGGCTTTTTCTGCGACTGCGTCACTCTAAAAAAAGGACGTGGTATACGTTGTACTTAGTGCACTTGTATAGTGGTCAGTGATAGACGTAAATTTCATTGTTTTATCCGGTTTATTAAGGATATTTAAGTTTTTTGTGCAATATTGGTCCCGATGGTTAAATGAAGAGGTTAGTATATTGTTACTTGTCAGGTAAAATATCGAAATTAAAGCATACAAGCAGTTCATGTTTTAGATAAGTGATAAACTGACATCATCAGAAAAGTGAGTCATTGTTGTCTATTCCAAAGCTTTAGAAATTATTGTTGTTAATTACATTTGTTATTGATCACTTGTATTATTTAAACTCGTATGCAAAACTAAATACTTTTCTGAGGATTGAATTGTATGAAGTAAATTATTCCAAGTTTTGTTGCTATGTGCCAAATGGAGTAAATAACACTTGCTTACTAGATAAGCCAAATGACATATATTATATCAACCTATTGATTTATATACATAATTAACTATTAAAAAAGTGCTTTATTTTCTACAGGTAATGTAAAAGTGCAACCATGAAGTTGTGGATCTTATTTAGTTTACTCAATGCCCTTGTGGCATTGAGTTCATGCAGCGATATAACAAATGCTGTGTTTGGCAAAGAATTAGATGGAATGCCAGCCGCTTATGGTGATTTCAATTCGGATGAACTTACGGATGTATTTGTACTTAGCAAAGATGGCAAAACAGTGCAGATTATGTTGGCCTCTGTTGAAGAGCCACTTTTGCAACCAAAGAAAGAATTTAGTTGTTCATTTAAGCGAGTAGTTACTAGTGTTGTACCAGGAGATTTCGATGGAGATGTTTTCATGGATATTCTTGTCACTACAGTGGATAAAGTTACTGGATATACATCTGTATATATACTTTGGGGTGGCAATCGACAATTAAATTGCACAGATGAAGAGCAACCTTTATTGCAAATGCTTGGTCAACCATTGGCAATAGATTATAATCAAGATATGATTATTGATCTTTTTGGTGCTGATACTAATGAAACTAGAACTTATTGGATTTTCAATTCTAATAGGACAAAACCAGATGTTATTCATATGAAAAAGCCTAAAGGCCTGGGTATGTATGGTTGTACTTTACTAAAAATCTTTTAAAAATAAATTACATTTATTAAAAAATATATTTGACAATGCTTGTATAAAATAAATATTCATTTTTTTTTAGATAATCTAAAGCCTATCAGAGCACCTCATGCTAATGCATTTTTGGATCTAAATAATGACTTTTACCCTGATTTGGTTGTAACTACTCATGACTATATTGAAGTATGGTATGGCCAAGAGCAGGATTTTGAGTTTCACAGCGTAATTCCATACAATTTTCCTAAATCAGATGGTTTTGCTGGACATATTGGGCAGTCACTTTTTTTAGATATGGAATTAATGGGTAAAATGGATCTCATTTTGCCAGTGTGCATAGATCAATACTGTTCCAAAAGTGCAATTATGGTTTACTCTGACAATCAGTGGTATGATTTGCAAGTAGACTTCAAAGATAATTTGAATGTTGACTGGAATTTTGCGTATAAAGGTGGTCAGCGTTATGTAGACACAATAACTGTGCGAGGTGGAGACTTTAATATGGATGGATATCCAGATTTACTTGCTACTTTAAATTCATCTTTAACTCATCAAACACATTCATTCCTTCTCGAAAATGTTCATTGTGATAATTGCGGAAAATTAAATCGAACATTCAGGATTCGCTGGAATGCACTTAGTCCTTTCTTTAATGAAAGTGTGATGGCAGTATTTTATGATTTTTACCAAGATGGTACGTTTTCTTCTATTTATAAATTATATTCACTAAAATTTATTATGTTTATGAATTAATTTAATACATTAGTTATTAAAATGACTAATTTAATTTCAATTATTTTAAAATTATTTTTATTGTTTGTTAGGTGTTTTGGATGTGATATTGGTACTTAGGGACCTTAAAGATGATAAGATTTATAAAACAGCTGCCTTTAAAAACAGCCTTGATTATGATGCAAATTTCGTAAAGGTGATGGTTCTTACTGGAAGGACAAATAGTATGTACCCCATATCTCCAGGTAGTCTGGGGAAAAAGAAAAGAACATATGGAACTAATCTGCCAGGACCTTCAATTTCTTATAAAACTACAACTCAGGATGGTAATCCTCGAAGTGCTATAGCTGCTCAGTTACCACAAAGTGCACATTTTTCTCTAAATTTGCCATACACAACGTTTGGTTTGGGAAGAACACCGAATTTCATAGACTCGTTAAATATTGGGGTAAGTTAGTTTTAAAATTTATCAAAGGATTTTCTTATTATTTGAAATGCAAAAAAATGGAATCATATAAATAAAAATTTTATAATTCAAATATAAAGTAACTTTTTGCAATTGAAAATAATAAGTTACTTCAAATACAATTTTTCATATTTATTTAATTCTATAATTACAAATACTGACATTCTTGAAATTACTTCACACTATCAGAGTTTGGAGACATAAAGTACCAGAAAATAGTTTACATTTAACTTATAGATTAAAAATTTAAATGCATAGTGATTGGAATAAATTAATTTTAAAACACTAACTTGAAAAAGGAAAAGAAATTATCCTTGGCCAAAGAAATTTAAAAAAATTTCTTTACATATAATCCATTATTCTTTATTTCTTTTGATTTATCAAACATGTAAAATTGTACAAATGTCTTAAATTTTAAGATTTATTTGGCATTATATCGTTATGATTTGTAAGCTTTTACTGCTCACGACCAAATCGATTTCTTTCCTTTTGAAGTAAAGTATTGTCTTTGGTTGACTGCACAAATCACTGAACACAATGTATATTCATATACAATCCTGGTTAGAAAATATCATTGAATACGTTTACAAAAAATAAATCCAATTAGTTTTACATTTTTTTTTAAACAGTATTGAACTAGCAAAATAAGTTGATTAAAAAAATTACTTCACGATTCATTAATAAATTTCATTCATAAAAATCTCTAACAATTCGTATTAAAAACATTTTTAATAATAATTAAATCTAAAAATAACAATCAGAAAAAGAATCTAAAAAATTTAAATATTAAAACGAAAATCGGTGAGAACGCTTACGTCTGAAGTGAAATAAGAATATATAACTTTATAAAAACACGTCTTTTTCATCGTTTCCAATTCAATATTCTAATCAGGAAGACCGACAATTGATTGTTTGATCTTTGCTTTATAATCAATCTTCGAAATTTCAGTTGTCTAATAGATCTCGAGAGTGGCCGCAAATAATTCCCAACTCCCAGATGGTAGTGATACCAAATCCTCCAACAGATCCTTCTAGGTGGAAGGCGCAGCTTTTCGTTACGCCAAGTAAACTGATCTTGTTGAGCGCCGCCGCATTAACGGCGACCTGTGGACTGATAACCGCGATTATCGCCGCTCTGTACTGGAAGGAAAGGCGAGAGGATAAAATTGAGAAGCTGCAGGAGGCGCACAGATTCCATTTTGACGCTATGTAAAATAAAAAAACGTGACAAGTTTAGGATGAGGTTTACCGAGTCGTTAATCACTTCAAATTAATCGAGTTTTTCTACTGTGAATGCATTTAAATTAATTAAATATTATGATATTTCACTTGGGAATGTTATTTGTACAATGTCATAATATGCAAAAATTATCTTTTAAAATCTGAAATCTATTTCATGCATAATGCTAAGTAACGAATTTCTTAAAATATCTAACAATGATTGAAGATGATTGTGATTTTGTGAGAAAATATTTCGTTGTATTTCTTATCATTTTCCAAATAATGTATACAGCGTAACTTATACAGTATTGGTAAAATTATATACTAAAGTATAAAATCGTATCAGATTATAAGTTATAATTCAGCATAATTTTGCTGTAATAAACAAATAATTTTCCTGAGTTTGATTTAAATAACTAAAATATTTATGTATATAAGTTTTGTTAACAAAAAGCTTTGTTTATTCTCATACAGGAGTTTTAATGCGTTAATTGTTTATGATGAAATTGACAGCTTTTTATTTTGTTTTCTAACAATTGTATATAAAACAGGAATCAACTTTTTTCTTAACGCATTTTACGCGCGCATCAATATTTATATAATAAATAAATTTTACCACACGTATTTTGGTCTGGCGCTGCTTAATTATCAGCTGTTCTAATCTACAGCTGGAAAGTGTTACAGACATCTGTCATTTCTGATGGCAGGATTCAGGTCATTAAAATAAGGATGAGCCATAGCTTCTTCCGCTGATAATCGTAGTGCTGGATTACATACTAATAATCTCTGAAAAATTTAAAATATCTTATTTATATTATTTAATAAAAAAATTTTGTTGTAATAATTTAATTACTTTTTAAACCTTCCACAAAAAACTTTTAATTTGACAATTTGTAAATATTTTTCTAAATTTATTTTGTTTATTACCAATATGTTAAATAAGTATCAATACAGTTTAAAGTTATCAGTTCAAAATTAAACTTTGAAGATGTAGTAAATTTTATTAATATTCAGTAATATGAATTTCAAGGTTTATTAATGTATTTATGTTCAATTTTAAATTAGATTCAATTTTAGAAAAATTTTAAATACTTTAGTTTTTGAAGAAAGTACAAGAAATTTTTATTTCTCTTGTTTTATTTTCTTTGTTAAAACTTTTTTATAATTTTAATTTGATTATTGGCATATTAAATTGGAGATATTTTTTAGATTTTTCTTGAGGTATCAAGTAAAAAGATATAAAAAGTAGAGTTTAGATCTTTTTAAATTTCTATTATATTGAATTTTATTTTTTTCATTTTTTAATATATAAAAATCTATCCTGAAACTTGAAATGATTTTAGACTTAATAACTTAACTTTTTTAAACTTAGTAACTTAAAAATAATATTTTACAATAGTTTCTTTAAAGAACAAAAAAATAAAAATTACCTGAAGTAAATCTTTCCCTCTAGCAGTAAGTTTAGGTGTGACTTGAGCTAATCCCTGAGTGGGATGATATTGTGGAAAGGGTCTATAATCTGGAAGAGAGGATATTTCGGGCCACGTTTCTTCAGTGGGTGTTCCTAACATTTTAAATATTCTCTTTAATTGATCATCCACATCTGATCCAGGGAACAGGGGTCTACCGGCATTAGCTAACTCTGCAAATATGCAGCCTGCGCTCCACATGTCGATAGATGTTGTATATAGTTTTGCTCCAAAAAGAACATCAGGTGGACGGTACCAAAGTGTTACAACTTCTGCTGAATAACATTTTACTGGAATGCCAAATGCTCGAGCCAATCCAAAGTCTGCTAGTTTTAGCTCACCATTCTACAAAAATTTATAAATTTTTATATATTATTTTTAATTATTTATTTTTTTATAGGGAAAAAAAATCACCTTAAGATTATTTATAACTTTTTCAATTTTACATACCTTGTTGATGAGTAGGTTCTGAGGTTTAAGATCCCTGTGAAGGACATTTCTACTATGACAAAATGCCAGTCCTCTGAGTAATTGATATCTAAAAAGATAATTATATTTAAAATTTGCAAGTTACTGAAGATAGTACAATTATAAAAGAAAAGTTTAACATCGATGTTGACTTACAGAAATGATTTGACCACATCTAAATCAATTTCACCATTAAGGCTGTCAAAGTACTTTTTCAGATCTTGATCGCAGTGTTCGAAGACTAGTGTAAGCTTTTTGTCGCTGTGAAGTACATCGTACAGACGAACAATATTTTTATGCTTCAACTCCTTGAGCAGGCAGATTTCTCTAAGTGCCGAAGACGGTACACCCTAGAGCAACAACAAATCACAAACTTAAAAGAAAAAAAAGCAAAGCAACACGCTCTCGCAATTAAGCCTGAACATTATTAACGCTAGTTGTGTATAAATAATGAAAAATCGATACCAAGCTAAACTAAATTTGGAACGGAAGGTCAGCGCCTGAAATAAACTCACTTCATCGTCGTCGTCCAGCCGAACCCTCTTGAGCGCGACGATTTCGTGGGTCTCGCGATTCTTGGCTTTAAAGACCGTGCCATAAGTGCCTGCGAAAACAAAAACATTGACAAGTTATCGAGCAGCGGTGTGCAGTGCGCCGCTGATGGCACGCTGACAGCTTTCGCCAAGCAGAACGACGAAAACAGGAAGCCTGTCAGGGTGCGATAGGGCCAGCCAAGTGTATGGATTGTTAGGTTGGAGGCTGATAATGGATAGAGCTGAGGCTGCGTGGAATGATAGTTTAGGATTAATGACGAGCTCACCTTCTCCTATTTTTTCGAGTTTCTCATACTTTTGCATATTTTTAGTGCTCCTAAAGGGCGGAATGTCGCGCGCACAGTGTGGTTAGCGCTGCGCTCCGAACGGCAGGCCAGAGCCGTAAACTCGCTCCGCACCGCCGCGCCGCCGTCGTCGCGCAGTTTTCGATATTACCAACGGGAGATGTGGTGGATTCTTGGATTTGAATTTTGTTGAGATAGTGTAATATGGGTGGATAAATATTGATTTTTTAAAAAATATTGTAATTTTTTAATGCTGCAGCTCGAAATTTTAATCTGTCAAATTTTTTGCAAATGTTTAAATTTTGTTTAATTAGAATTTATTCAAAGTAGTGGAATAAAATGCATGAGTAATTTTTCTGAAATCAGAATTATTTTATTCCTTTATAAACAACGAAAAAAAGGACTTTTCCATGAGCGTGAATTGGTGAAGGTGTTTGCGCGTTGTAGCCCCTGTAGGCTACAGTTTCAAACGATTGTCGATTGGTCGAAATCGATGATATGTCGTTGATAAGTTTTCCTCGTTCAAAATGACAGTTTATCATAGAAAAACGCATTTATTTTCAAAATTTAAAGTTTTTCAATGTAATCCGAACCTCTTTTGATATGAATTTTTGGAGAAAAACATTCGGCAATCTTAACCGTAAGAAAATCAGTAGAAGGGATGTTTTTAATATTGCGCTTGTTCAACAGCGTCCTATTTCTGTTTGGAAATTTGTCAATAGCACTCTATACTCTACAACGGGTAAGTATTTCGTTATTACGATTGAGTTTAAGCTAAAAATAACTTATCAATTTTTTGCATAACACGCATTTATATATACGCTCATATATTTTATTAAATAAAGGTTATATTTTTAATACAAAACTATTTTCATGTCTATAGTTGAACTTTAGAATAAACAAATGCATAAAGTGCGGCGCATTGAGCGAAATCAAAATATAATGTTTGCATATTTTTAGTTTTTTAGAGTGATGAAATCACATTACCAATTAGTAGAAGAAGTCGAAGAGTACACTTCACTTGTGAGTTTTTTAAAATCAGTATTATACATTAAACTTGAACGCTAAATAAATGACTTTCGCGTCGTTTTAGGTCAACCAATCTCGCGCAAGTTTAGATTATGTAGGATCAAAAGTAATGGAAGCGTTGAAAGAAGTAAATTATAAAAGAATATATAAAAAACATCACGTATTATATAAAATATATTTTATAATCGCTTATCAAAATTTCATTGCAGATGGAAGCTGATATCGGTAAAGAAGTTTACGTCACCCACAACTTGACAAAATTAAGTTCAAAGGTCGCAGATGTCTCGAAAAGGTTTAACGAATTAGAAGAGGGAATAATAGAGGTTCGAAACACACCATTTCAAATATACTTTACCACAATAATCCATTCTAACTAAACCCCCCATCACCTCCTGCAGCTAGCCCGTCTGAACCACAACATGGAGAACGCGACCGTCGAAACGCCGGGCGACATAAACGAGGAGGTCCGCAGAATCCTCGTCGCCATGAAGCGCAAATCTCTCTCAGCCGGTGCGCTCGAACAACAGCCCCAGCGCTCCCGCAGCCCTCGGCGAGCCCACACCGGCCCGGCCCAGAGACAGACGCGCAGCCACGGCGCGCTCGAGCCTGCCGAGCCTAGCCCGGGCAGCAAGTCCCAGACGATCCCTAGTCCCGTGTCTAAATTCTCGGCGGCGGTACAGCCGAGATCGCCGGTTGCCAGGTCACCGCGCTCGAGGTCACCTGGACTGGTGCCCGAGGTGATGTTGCTGGACGAGCAGCGCCGTACTTCTATGGATAAGCCCATTGGGTTCCGGCCGCCCTGGATGTGCCAGGTCTGATGGCTGGTCCGGGTTTTGAGCTGGATTGTTACTGCTGCTGTTGAGGTGAAGTAGGTGGGTGGAGTTTATTGATTGGGGAGGATTTTATTTTTTTTTAAGTTTGGAAATTTCGAGTAATCGCGGAAGCGGATGGTTTAACGTTTGATTTTAGAGGTGTGATATTGATAAGGTAGGTTTGCGAGTACGTTACAGCTGCGCTTTGTGAGTAAAGGGAGCCGAAGTACTGGCAAACCTGCCTTGTTTCTCTAATGTAACGCGAACTCTCTGTAACTTCGTTTGCACAGAGGCAGATTCGCGCAATAGAGAACTGTAACGTTTAATCAAAACTCGGGATGTAACTAGGGCGCGTTATTAAGATTAAATTAATGAATGTCTTTTGTAGAATTTTATATACAGCGTTAATTTGACGTGATAATTTTAATTTTATTTCAGGTAATTTGCCTTGAAAAAAAATATTGAATTTGAAAGAGAGAAGTGAATTTGCAAAATTTTAAGTAAGAAGATGATGTAACAGTGCTTGTAGTGTTAATGCAGATTTATTAAGAGAATAATGTTTTTTTGCAAAAAGGCTTTATTAAAACTAATATTAAACATGTCGAAAAATTGTAACTTAACTGGGAAATCCCTTAAGTCAACTGTCAAAGTATTGAATAAACAAACTCCAAATGTATAGGTATCAGTAATTTGAACAATAAAAATCATTCTAAATGCATTGCTGGCTGTTTAATAATTTCATTTAAAATACACAAAAATACGTAAATTGCTGTTTCTTTAAAGATTTAGTTTGAAACATGTAAAGAAATCGATGTTTTTATTATATGTTTATAATTACAATGAAAAGGAAAAAACATTTATACTTGCTCCTAAACAACAAAGTAATCGCAAAACTGATGTCTATATTCGAAAAATATTTTGAAAATGATAAAAAGTAGCTTTTTACAAAAATATTTACATGACCTTAAATATTTCTTCTTTATTTAGTCTTTCATAGTTGGATTATGTTATTACACAAATAGAGCATGGGAAACAACAATGCGGACACCAATTTCACTTAATTCTACTCACAAGTCCGCAGTAAAACGCATCAAAGTACAATCAACTTACATTCTAAAATTGCAAATTATCAATTTCCAACATTTTAAAATAACTCTATATATTTGAGATAGTATATTCCTATAGGAATATCAAAAAATTGAAGATCAATAAAAATAAATAATATTCTACGCGATCATGTGCCAATATAATCTTGAACTGCTTTATTTTTTTAACAGACAAATAAAAGTATTTGATATTCCTATAGGATTTTGATTTTTTTCATTCTTATTAATAATTCAATAAAATTCTTTGATGAAGTGGTCGACGACCACGAGACTTTTTTCTTTTTAATCTGGCACAATGAAATTGAGTTTCGTTCCTTTGGCTTTAACGTCCACTGACGCGAACGGGGGTAGTTTTTGAAGTATAATTTCATTGACTATCAACACAAAATTTAAAAGATGAATTGAGTTATTAATTTTTTTTTTATTAAAGATATATAGTATTGATAATTTTACTTTTGTTTTATTATTATGTAAAACTATTTAAATAATTTAATTCGATCATTTACTGGTAGTTAAAAGTTTTTTTAAACTTACAAAATTTAAAATATAAAAACTTTATAATTAAAAATATTTATAAAAGTTCGTTTTAGCGCATTTGTAAAAAATAATCTAATAGCTTCATTCTTTATTAGCAAAGTCTATGTTGTTTCACTAAAATTGTACTTTTTTCAGTCTATGGAACGTTTTAAAATAAGTAAATAATAACAACTTTTAGAATCTTTTCAAGAGCTGTAATTATTTCGAAATTGTAGCAAAGAAAATATATCTTTGTGCTAACTGAAACGTTCATTATACTTATACTTTCAACTGTATATAAGAGAAATAAGATTTTAATAAATTTTCCCTTCTTCTTCACGAATCGTGAAGTAAAATAAAATATATATAATCGATTAAAAAAATACAAGCTTTTTTGATATCACCATTATGATTATCTAAAAATAAAATAAATTTTTTATTTTAATTTAATTCTGAGTATTTGTATTTTAAGAATAAAAAGTAACTATGTAAGAAGGAGAAAATATATTCTGTGACATGGACTTTTTAATTAATTAATATGGAATAAAAAGTCTCTTTGGTTTGTTTTATTTTACTGCATTTCTTTAAAGTTTTCATGGACTTAAGAGAATCAATTTTGTATGTACTGAGTATTACTTAATTAAAACAAATTATGCTAATGATTTATGCAGCATTAAAATATTATGTCAAATGCTAATCGTGCAGTTGGTTTACATAATATATTACTTAGTCAGTATAATAATATATTTACTTTATCAACAAAAGTTCATTTTATACTACAATGCTGTTTAAGTGAACTTTTTTTTTCATAGCATAAAGTAAATTACAAAATTTAAAATTTTTTTACTTAAACAGCAATGTACCTTTACATTGAGATGACGCAGGTATTATTTCTCTTAATAGGATTTGTAAATGATATTATAAATACTTTGACCTATTATAGATTTTAAATATTTATAGTACACGAAGTGCATAAAACCAAATTTTTTAACAATAAAAATTTTCTATAATTAATTTTTTTAATCGGTTTATCAATTTAAAACTTTTAATTTGTTTATAACTCGATAAAATTTTTAGAAAATTACTCCTTTATTTTTAAATGTCTCTCAATATTTTTATAAAGTACGGCAACGCATATACATGATTCGGCATTATCCACTAAATTAATTCACTAATTAGGAAACAAATAAAGGTTAGAATCAAATAATTAATTATGAACAATGAATATCCATTGGCTTCTGACATTCTCATTCATTAAGTTTAGCTAACAAAATCTATTATTAATAACTATCTTTCGTATTTGTATAGATTATTAATATATCTTTTGAAAACAAATGAATTAACATTGCACACAATAAATATTTACAACAATAATTTGTTACTTGCTTCTTCCTCTTTAATAATATCATAGTAATCTCTATAAAAATATGCTGCACTATGCAACCATACAATAACGAAACCCAAGAGAAAATTAATAAAAGTACTTCCAAAGAAACGACCAAGATCCTCAGTCATTTTCAATTACCTTGAAAATAATCAACTATACGCAGCGCGTCTGCACAATCGAACGTCAGAAACATACCCTTTTACTATTGACCCTTTTGTCTCGGAACTAAAACCAACTGCATGATCAGCGAAACAACGGAACAAAAAGCCTTTGTCTCACTTACAATAGAAAATAACAGATAATAATATCAGTTCGAAGATTAATCCCCCCCCCCTCCCGTCCCCCCGTAGTCGCGTCAGTGAGGCATCAGAAGCGACTCATTCGTCTCTGGCGACTCACGGGCCTTCATTTTGCACTCGCTCGCAGTGAAGCAGCTCAGCGGCTTCGCTGGTTTGACCTTGAGACGCTGCGTACCGACCTCTTGGTGAAGCCGGGCACGCCGCTGCGGTCGATCTCGTCGAAGTTGCGCTTGCTGAAGCCGGAGAAGCCGGCCCTGTCGATCTCGTCGAAGTTGCGCTTCCGGTTGAAGCCGGAGAAGCCGGATCTGTCGATTTCGTCAAAGTTGCGCTTGCGGTTGAAGCCGGCGAAGCCCGTTCTGTCGATTTCGTCGAAGTTGCGCTTGTTGAAGCCGGAGAAGCCGGATCTGTCGATCTCGTCGAAGTTACGTTTGTTGAAGCCGGAGAAGCCGGCTCGATCGATTTCGTCGAAGTTACGTTTGTTGAAGCCGGAGAAGCCGGATCTGTCGATCTCGTCGAAGTTACGTTTGTTGAAGCCGGAGAAGCCGGATCTGTCGATCTCGTCGAAGTTGCGCTTGCCGATGAAGCCGGAGAAGCCGGTTCTGTCGATCTCGTCGAAGTTGCGCTTGCCGTTGAAGCCGGAGAAGCCGGTACGGTCGATCTCGTCGAAGTTGCGCTTGATGCTGTTGATGTTGAGCAGGTCGGATGGGTAGATTATGGTTTCTGAGAACCTTCGAGAAGAGCTTGGTATGTCCGGTTTTCTGGAGTGAGAAAAGTTTAGTTGGTGAGGTTGGGGATGTGTGAGGTTAGAGAGATTGACCGTTAATTATTAATTAAATGTACATCAATTTCTAAGTTAAGTAGGCCAAGGTCCGACTGTACTCGTAATGTTTCTACTTGATGTCTTAGGAGAAGAAGGTGCTTCCTCAAAATGTATGAGTATTCTCGTAAGAAATTTTTAAACAGGAAGTTCTTCTACTAATGCGTTGACTTATAAATATTTAAAGCTCGGTGCATCTTTGTCAGTGTAGTAAATTTTTAAAAGGCACGTAAAAAGGTTACAATTTCTAGGTGTAGATAATTCAGAGTTTATTGATAACGATTATACAATATAAAAATTATATTTTTAGTGTAACACACATGCAAAAAAAGTAATAAAACTGCTTATAATTTTTCCATTCTTTAATAAACACTCAAAAAAATGTACATCAAGAAACCCAATATTCCTAAACATTGAAAAATATACAAAATAAAAAAAAACGCTCAGTAGCAAACGCAAAAAAAGCTCATACTAACAGCCTTTCCGCAGGTCGACCTCCCGCTGACATTGCGTTATTACAATCCGTAAAGAATTTAGAATAAATCACGCGGAATAAAAGGAGATTAAGCCAAGCCTGAAGCGAATAAATGTATCCTAATAAACCATCTCCGAAGACAAAGGGTTCTCAGTCCTCTACGCCAGCGCCAACGAGCTGTGCCACTCCACCGCCTCGGCAAACAATCCCTCGGCACGGCAAAGCCCGCTCTCCCCTCAATATTTGAACTAGCCAAGATTGAGAAGTAAAACTACGAGTCGAAAGAAAAACGAACGGCACGTCAGGTGCGTCTTGACTCTCTCTCCTCTTCGTTACACTTCCCCCTTTTCTCATCCTAACCATACACACCCACACAGCGACATAGAATAGAGCGAGTCTCCACTTTATCCACTATCCCCAGAAGCTCTCGAGATGCGTGTTTCAGCGGGCGCATTACGAGTGTTTGTCCCCGGTGATTGGATAGAAAGACGAGGCGGACGGCCACCTCACCTCTGAAATTGCTGCGTACGCTTACACACACACACACACAGCTCGGCGATCGATCCCCCCGGCGATTACCCGTTAGCAGGAAACACGGTGAGTCGGCCGGCGTCGCGAGGTCCTCCTCTTTTTTCTTCCCTCGGCTTCTTTTCTCGTGTAGATTGAAAGAGTGCCGGCCGGCTTAACGACCCGGCGAGATTGCGCCGTGGTTGGATGGCCAAATGGACTTTGTAAAAAAGCCTTTGGGGACAAAAGGGGCAGGATGAAAGAGGAAGCTGTTTTGACACTTACCCTGGCTACTTACCAGAGGGTCTATGGCTTCTGAGAGCGGTGGGATCGTTTGTAGATGGGATAGTGGGGGAATTTTTGCTGTGACTAATTGCAAGTGAGGTGGACGTTTTGGGTGAGCTTTCTTAAAGAGGAGAATTGTGTTGGAAGCAATTGGAGCGCGGCTATTTTAGATGGATCGCTTCGGCGGAGCGTATCTGGACCGGATGTTGATTGCGGAGGTGTTGCTGTTTACGCACGAAACCATTCAGTTCGGATTTTGTTTACGCTTTGCCGGGTGCGTTTGCTGTGTCGTTTATGGAGTGACGAATTATTTGTATAAAATGACGCGTTAATGTTTTTACTTTTGGTGTAGAATGACGAAGGTTTTTTTTAGAGATACAAATTCTTTTTGAATAATTAATTCGCATAAACATAAATATTCGTGTAATTCCTATTTTATGACGAGTATTGGGATAATCTTCGGTTCGGAATTAGTATCCATCGAGAAGATTAGGATCCATTCGGAAAGACGATAAAACCGAAGGGCCATTATTCTTCGCATAAAAACTTTCTCAATTCGCATTCCAAAAAAAGAGCCTACAAAACTCTCCTCGCGAATACAAAAAAAGTAATTCCTTTTCACAAACTTTCACTCTAATGCGTCCACAATTTTCCCTTTTTTTTTTCCATAAACGACCGCCAACAAAAAGCATCATTCCGCGAGCAGTTAGATTACCCAGTCTGCATCCGAACTCGTCGCCGCGTATACTTATGAAAACATAGTCTCGGAAATGCAATAGAAGCTCATTTCAGATGATAAGTGCGCGCTTCTTTTTTTTCCCTCTATTTTCTTACCCGCTTTTCATCCCGCTTTCAGCGAGCGTCCGGGTTCATTCATTTGGCGGACACTCGCAACAGGAAATGCTATTTTCTCGGGAGCTCGAGTTTGCTCCGTGGATTCAGCGAGTTTCGGTTGAGGAATTTTCAATTCGTAAGTTTAGTTACGAGGTACTTGAGGCTCTTTGCGCTGCTCGGCAAGGTTAAGGCTTTATAATAAGGCGATTGAAGACGCGGTTGGGTTTTTGAAAAGGTAGGGGTGTTTTTGGTTTGTTAAAGGTTGTAATAAGCGTGTTTATTAAGTGAGTGTAATGTTGATAGGCTTTTCTTAGGATTTCGCTGGTATGTTGAGATATTAGTTTATTTAATTAGATAAAGTCTAATAAGGATCTAAATAACAGGCATAACTATAGTTATACTGTTTTTTTTTTGGAACTAATGTTTCGGTGATTTGATTTATCCGTTTACAAGAAATAGTAGTTTCTTATCTCAAAAAAATATAATTAAGATTACAGTAAAAGGCATTTTTTCTCATTCTCAACTAGTCGTTATAAATAACTGTACCCATCACGAAATTTTCTGTTTGCGTGTAAAATGATTTCGATACGCGTAACACGATACAAATCTTTGCTCATCTTTGCATCACACGTGAGTTTTAATGACGAATGGCTTTGTTTCTTCGAATTCAATTTATTAGAGTACATTTGAATATGTCTCTTCTCTATTAATTGCTCAATGATTAATCGCCACCCGATGACGCATCGATTTTTCTCCGCATAACTTTGCATACATTCAAAAATAGTACACAGCCCCATTAACTTTACAAATGTGCCAAAATCACTTTCCCAAAGCCAAATACTTATTCCACCACGATCAATACCCTCCCCCATACATCAAAGAATTTCACAAAAACGCAACACGTCAAGCCATCCCCGTATCGAATAACTTTCAATTTCTCACGCTCTCACCCCCTTATAAAAATTCATCTCCTCATTTCCCATCCTCGCGCAAACAAAGCCCGGATACATAACAGGTGTCCGATATTTCTTGAAAAACCAACGCAAAGAGAGAAAAATTAAAACGTCAGCGATCCCCATCCCATCGCTCTTTCCACCCCAAAAACCCCATATTAATCGGCGCCCGTTGAATTTTCCGCTCGACTACGAAAACACGTCGGCGGCAGATATATAAGTAAAACAAACGCGCGCGCGCGCGTGGCTAACCGCGTCTAAGCCGGGCGCGCATGACTATTCACGTGGGAAATCCGATGCCCCGTCTGCTAACCTACAGATACGCGCTGCACGCGATATACACACGGTAAAACAGCTCTAGGATATATAATACGGACGACACATACGTGGTATATATACCACAGCTCGGTGCGTTCGAGAAATTTCGGCGTGTATGATCACATGACAGCCTGCCGTTATAAGCTCGGGCCTATATGGTGATTGGGTCCCTAGGGATGTGGTTAGCGGGGGTGTAAGGGTGGCTTTATGCGCGCGTGGTTGGCCGATCGTAGATGAGCGCGGCTCGCGTGAAAACAAAACGGATCCGTAATTAAGAGCTGCGAGTCCGGAGAAAAGTAGGGCAATGGATGGGATATAAAAAAAGTGGAGAGAGAGAGAGGAGGAATAATTTATTGGGAAAGGGAATCGTGACTGCCGAGAAGAATAATGGGCCAGATGCGCTCGCTCTGCGTTAGACGTGGAGGTGTAGTGTTTGGGAGGGGGAGGGGAATAAATAAAAAGAAATAATTAGTAGGGGGGTGAAAAAAAAGCGAGGCGAGATTTTAATTAAGTGTATTGCGGGAAGTAGCGAGTGGATGAGGAAGGAGGATCGTTTCGGGAAACGTTTGATAAATACTCGATAATAGCTAATTTGTTTTGACACGAGGATAATTATGACCACGCGCGTAGATCATTGCTTTATACGCTATTATTTGTCTTTCCTCCGAAAAAAAAAGTCGCGTGGGTAGATAAAAAAGAAAAGTTTAATTGTTTGTACGACACCGGGATAATAAAGGAAAACATCCGGCCGTAAATACCGGCATCAGGGCGCGCGTGAAATTAATACACAAAACAGGGGCGCCGGTAAAGTAAACAAGGAGTACACGAGCAAGCGGCGAAAAAAGCGAGCGTTGACCGAGGCGAAATACGCGGCCGTGATATCGCTTCGACAAGCTTTTCCCCTTTGTTTTTTCGCCATTATGACTCTCTAGCCTCTCTCCTTCTCTCTCGCTGCTTACAACTAAAACTACTTTTCACGCGGCGGCGCCGGAGATGCCGGGGGGGTGTAATTACCATTTTCGTAACCTCGCAGACGCCGGCTTTAATTTACGGCCGCGACGGTGTAAGTCGGGCGGCCTTTTATGTAACTGGGCTAATATGCATAAGCAACTTCGATGCCGTAGACTCCCGGGAGATTTTCAGGGTTCTCGAGAGGTCCAGGGAGCGTCTGACGGTAGCGGGACTGTTACTACTGGGGGGTTATTGTGTGCTTTTAGAGACTGCGGGTTTTAAATTCTCGTTATAGGTGTATTTAGTGGGCAATTAATAACGTATTAAGAAGGTGTGGGGGTTGGAGATTTGGTTTGCGTGGAAGTTTTCAAGAGCGTCTGTGAGATTAGTAACATAGGGTGGTATCTAAACTTTCAAAGTCGGATGTTTGTAGTAACGCTTGTAGTTTGTAAAAATGAATTTATAAGAGCGTTTTATTACGGTTTTTTAATTATAATAAAAGCAATTCTATGTTTCACATGTAAGCAAGTAATTATTTTAAAAAACGCATGTTACGTACTAATATTAATAATAAGACAACGTTAAACGGTAATATTACTTAATGATAAAAGATAATTTATAATTAATTCATTTTAAGTGCTAAAATTAAAACTACTTTCGAAAATAAAAAAAAATTAAAAGTCTACATATATTGTACAAAACACATGCAAATTCAATCAGCCGTGCTTCAATTGTAAAATACAGTGGGCGAGGAAAACGAAACGACGAGCCGTGCGACATATTCACCTGTGGCCAGCGAATTTCTTGTTGTGACCGTAGCCCGCGGCGTCGAACTCATTTCGCGAGTTTCTCGCCGAACGGCCGGCTTCGTCCTGGCTTTTCAGCGCATCGGCACCTGTCAAATGAAAACTTCAAATTTAACATAATTCAGGAAATTGAAGCAATTATACATAGAGTGAGGTTTATTGAATTTTTGAAAGGGGAAATTTAGTGTGACGGGGTCACGAGTTGCTTGTCAGGGTAAATAAATCAACGACTTTTCTGCAGAGAAGTAAAAGTTTTTATTAATTCTTTGCGCGCAAAAAGTTCGCGCAAGGAAAATAATTGAGAATATAAAAATATATTATATTTTTTTTTTCTGTTTAATTGTTTGTGAATTTAGGTACAGAGAAGTTTTTAAATAAAGTGTAATTGCTTGTTAGAGTTAGAAAACCATAGCTTGAACTTGGTTTCTGAAAATCAAACGAGGAAAATTTTTTATTTCCATTAGCTTTTATCTTGACATGATGCTTCTATGTAAGCTTTTGATTAAATCAATAAGATTATCTATCCAACAGACTAACGTCGTATTAACAAATATGCAGCGTTATCACACGCATCAAGCTAATGTTTTCCAACGGTTAAAAATGATATTTTAAAAATGTATACAAAGTCCAACAATAAAATATAAATTACTTCCTTATTAGCCAAAAAACTTCCTAGCTATAAAAAGACACAAATAAATATACATTCTGAACAGAGCCTCTAAAGTAACCTACATATCCGCAAATAAACCGAAAGAAAAACAATAATTAAAGCTCCTACATTAACTGTCCCTCCGTGACACCTCGATTCACTTAATAATCATAAAATTCGACATCATTATCACTCGATGACGGCCGCTGGACACTGCGAACCAGGTTGCCACCGCCTATCGCATCTAAATTACGCCTGACGAGGTTACCCCCGCCGATGGCGTCCAGGTTTCGCCTGACCAGATTACCCCCACCGATGGCGTCCAGGTTTCGCCTGACCAGATTGCCACCGCCGATCGCGTCTAGGTTTCGCCTAAGCAGAATGCCACCTCCTCCAATTTTGTCCACGGTACGTTGGACCATATTGCCACCTCCAAGGGGGTCCAGGGTACGTCTGACGAGGTTACCACCGCCGATGGCGTCGAGATTTCGACGTAATAGATTGCCGCCGCCGATTTGGTCGAGGTTGCCGTGACTCGGGTAGTAGGCGTCGTTGCCGTGTTCCTCCTGGTACTTCTTCCACCAGGCTGCCAGTGATGATGGTGTCGATGGTTTGCTCATGCCCACTGTGGAGATTTATTACATTATGAGTTAATTTGTTTTTTTATATGGTATAATTTATGAAGAAGTGTGTACATTTAAAATTATAAACGTGCAATTATTGATTATAGAGTTCAACCTTTCTATTTCATGGTTAAATTACAACAAACGTACAAGTAAATTATATATTAAAAAAATATTAATTTCATTTTGTACATGCATATTTTACGTATTGCTAGTGACTAAATAATACATGACACAAAAGTGCAATTTCATTGCCAATTGAATAAAGTACACTTAAGCGAACGCGAAGTACGTGCAAACTAAAAAAAGTGTACACATTCAATATCCCTGTTTATGATAACATCGCACTGCAATATTTAACGTAAACGCTCTGAAATTGAATTCTTGGAAACATCAATTCATCTGACGGCCAAATATATAAAATCGTGCGTGCTCCGCGTCCATAAATTATCGAGATTTAAAATGTTATTTAAATCAACGTAAAATACGTGACAAATCATTCCTGACTCCAGGAAAATGTTCGAAATTTTTTTCACGCATAAGGAAAAAGGCGCGTGCCGTGAATGATACGTCCGAATTAATGCGGATACGAAAAGAGGGTGCGTTTGATATCGCGAGGGACTTGCTTTATTTTCGACAAAGTACGAGAAGCGTGTAGTGTTATCTTTTCCGGACTTTTTTTTACGAGCCTTTGCACGTGTCATTTCTTATAAGTGTTGAGTAAGTAATTATAGCATGCTCTTTGTGCAATCGTAATCGAGAAATGCAAAACTTAACGCACATTATTGGGATTAAAGGGAATTTTTTATTCCGTGAGTTTGTTAAGCTCGCGTGTTGACGAGAAAAGCGTTTTATAGGAAATTTTCGTAAAAAGTATCTAATCATTTTTAACAGAGTATAAGCAAAAGTTTGAAAATTATGTAAGTGTTTATGGGGGACGTGAAAATAAAGCAAAAAAGGAACAGGGTGGAAACGTGTTACAACAGAAAACAAGTCATGCAGACAACAAGGACTTACATAAGATTCCATTATCATGAAATTTGCTGGCTTACCTTCCACCACCCATACATTCTCTTCTTTTCGACAAGAACGATACATAAAATCACAATTTTCAGAACCAACGACATGAAGGATGAAATGAAAGCGGTGAAGCAGAGTCATGTTAAACTCTTGAAAAAATTTTAGAACCGTTTCACTATTCAAATTTTATGGCGCGTTTCAAATAATAAATAAACTTGCTGTAAAGGTATTGCAAGATAAAGGTAAACAGTTCAAGGGGAAAATAAATTTTCTTTATGAAAATATTACATCAGTGTTCAAAATAATAAAAATAATTCTAAACGTTTGATACATTATTCACTTTTTATCCACTTGAAATAGCGAGTACCTAGATTAGCCTGTTATTTTCCACGACGGCTATTTCCGCCAAAATATTTACCTATTAGAAGCCGCGTATACATTAGCTCGAAAATGTCGAAAAGGTCAGGTCAATGTAGGAATCCTACTAAACAAGACAAATGCGCTCTAAACAAATACGCTAAAATAGGCTAATTTTCAACAGTTACATCATTGCTTTCGCATACAAGCATAAATTCGGTCAAGTCGAAACAGTAGTATAAAGGTAATATATACGTGGACGGACGCGGACAGATAAGGTAACTATCGTACGAGCCATCGTCACGGAAAGATCGCGCCTCTACCCTCTTATTTACAAACTTTTAAAGTAATAAATTACTCGTGAGCCAATGCCGTTGGACAAAAACAGCCAAGTTTTCCTTCTAGAGTTCACTGACACAAGACTAGCTGTCCATCAAAAAGATTCTGACTAGTGCGATATGAAAATCTATGTTTTTCATTTTATTGGTGTAAACAGATATTTAGAAAATATCGCTTGAATTTTAGTTAAAAAATTGTGATATTTGAATGGAATCGAAATGATTTATTGATAGTAGTCGCTTAATTAAAATTGATAAATTTAGTAAAATTAATATTTTGTTGCTCCTATAAAAAGTATATATTAAACAATTGTTTTTAAGATAATTAATAAAAAATGAAAAATGCTATCATAAAATAAAATTATTTCTGTTTACAATAGATTAAACTATTTTTTACATGTCTCAATAAGTATCTATACTATAGCTTCTTATAACATATTGACCTTGTCAATCATTCGAAAAATTTTATAATAATATGTAATCCATGAGTTTATCCATTGTCATAAACTTGTTTTTATTTTGTTTTTGAAATAGGTACCTTTCTACTTAAACATATGTCTGGGATAAATCATAACTAAAATTTTCTACGCGGTGACTTTTTCTGGTCAAGTGACCTTGTTTAACATATTCCATATTTATATAATCATAGACACGCCATTGACCTGATTCCTGGTCATCATGCATGCAATTATAAAGATAATAATTTTAAAGAGAGTGGCTATTATGTCTGACCAGAGCGTGTACTGTTACTACTGAAATTATTAACGCGCACGAACTCATTGCATTAAATCATCATATTACTTTTAATCAGAAATTTTCACAAAAATATAATCATCCGGAAAGCTATAGTTACACCATCCTAAATAAACAATATTCAACTTTGTCTCCATATAATCATTAATAAAAAAGATTCCACCGCCGAAAACCTGATCAAGACAAACCAATAACTATACACCCCCACATTACAAAAAATTCAAGATCCTAAACACAAAACAATTCAACTCTAGACAAAGATACCCATCGACCAATCAAAGCACCCCTGCACCTGAATAAGAGCGACATCAAGCTGCATCACCGGCGCGCATAGTGACGATGTTATAAACGCAGCCCAGGGAGACACGGCGAAGCATTCAACGAGCTTGGGCCGAGCTTGAACTGATTAATGGCAATTTAATGATGGCTTCAAAAGCGGAATATTCGCGCTCCGTAGAACGCGCCTCTGTGCTCGCTTTCGCGATGTAAACGTTTTCCCGGCAGGCGGGAATGGCTTTTAAAAGGCTCGATTTTAACGTTGTTTTCAGCATATCGGGGGTATTTTTACGCGTGGGGAGGAAAAAAGGAAGCGCGCTGCACGTGCGATGGAGCTTTTTGCGCGAGTCAATTTCGGGCTTGAAAAAAAGTTTCTAAACAGAAATTTTAAACCGCGCGGCGTTGATTGTTTCTTTTATGCGTTTTTATCATCAATATTCATTTTATCGAGTTTTATATCGCGACACCGAGAACGCATATCGGATGACTCTCATCTTTGATTCTTACACTCTGTATTCTGTATAAAAAGTAGCCCCTGAAAATATTCCCAGTGATACAGGCGGCCGCGCAATAAACCAGCGGCTTTTATTGAGACGTGCGAGCGAAAGGAATTGACGGATTCCCCGCAGTTCCGCTTTTTATTCCATACGGTCAATTGAATTTCAGAAGCGGTGTATAAGCCATAAAGTATTCAGTCTCCCGAGTGCTTTTCAAATGCTATTCCATTGCCTCAAGCAATAAAGGATTCAATTCGAGGTAAACTTCTTATTTACGATCCGCATTTTGTGTCCCTCTCTCTCTCTCTCACTATGAAGTGATACAAGTCGGTTTAAGTGGTTTTTTTTTGCTTGCACCGACGCCCACTCGCCCAGACGAAGACGAGTACAAAAGCTATCAATTTCAAATGGCCGTTTCTTTGTAAACATGGTGGTGGGGTTAGACTTGAGGCTCCGGATCGTTCCTCGTAAAGCGACTAACTGCAGCTTAATATGGATTAAACGGCTAACGTTTAGAGCTTTCATTTGGTATTTATGAATTTGGTATTTTTTTGTAGGGATTCGATTGCCGCTATTGTCTTATTGTTAAAATTCCATTTATGTCGTCAATGTCGTTTCTTATAAATAAGGATTAGTGGACGGAAGTAGAAGTTAACGTGATTCGGCGAAAGAATTTCTAAAAACGTTGTTTACAGTTGTAATTGTGAATGACGTTAGAATTTGTAAGAATACAAAAATTACTGAATATACGGAGCAATTTTTAAAATGTACATTTTCTAGAACGTCACCGTGAATTTTCCTCAATCCTATGACATTTACCTTCTAAAAATCAGCCTTGCTCATAACTACACATAAAAGAACAAAAAGACCGTCCGTAATAAAAAGCATCTGTATTATGTGCGCAAAACTCCTGCAAGTAAATATCACTTCCGTCCACGGAAGCATCTGAAAATTACTCCTAAAAAAAGTCGGAAGAACAAGCATTAAGGGGCCCCCACATCCCATAGTTTAATCAACATTTTTACGCGCCGCTTTGTTGACTTACTCTCACCCGCGCATCTATCTACAAGTCCATATAACACTACCCAGAACTTTTACTGCTCTATTTCAAAAGTGACGAAGACACCTCGCTCGCTGATATAACCAGACGCACAGTCATAGCAGCTCGGCGCGGGCGCGGCCCTATTATTACGGTTTGCGACACGAAAGCCCGATAATCGCGCGCGGAGGGGGATTAGAAACAACGCCTACTCCGCTGCTGAGCTTTTTCCTCGAAGAGCTGACTTTCGCCCGAGCTTAAGTAGAAAAAGCGCGCTTCTGCTGGACTGGCGAAAATTTTTTTTCGCCGAGGGGTGACGAGTTATAGGGGTCTTTTTCATAGTTAAGGTTTATTCGTTTTTTGGAGTGGTTTGGGAAATTAGAAAGTGCTTTTGCTAATGAATGTTTGCTGGTTTATTTAGACGCGACTGTTGAATAGTATTTTTTACATTTATTGGGTTTTAATGATGGGGAATACAGTTTGATAAATTAAACACGAGAATCGTAACGACAGTTTTACTTATCGCGTACAAATTGTCGAGTGCTACTCGCTGCATTATTAAGCCGTTTTGCGAGGCGGTGAATAATTCGTTTGCACTTCGTTAATAATGCGCTTCGCTCGTATAATGTTTATTTCGCGCAATATTGGATTCTCAATTGCACATGAAATGCATTTTGCAGAGCAGCAGTCGAGAGTTGAATTTTCACATGGCCATACGTGCGTGGTCGATTAAACCTTTAATTAACCGGCAAACGGACCTTCGAAATTTTCCAAATTAATTACGCATAAATTCGCGTTACACGCTGCGCGTCAAAATACTGTATGGAACGGTAATAGATCCCTTTAGAAACTTTATAATTAACATCAGAAATCCATGCCCCCGCAAATTTTCCTCTTGTATATAGAAAGACATTTGCATGCCCGGGCGATTTGAATGAATATTTTATTCGACCCTCCGGCAGGCTGAGGAAAACTTTTCACTTTTAAGCACATCTGGGGGACGAGAAACAGTTTGCGCTTAACTTCTTAATCTCATAAATTTCGCAATAGCTAAAATATCGCGAGCGAACGCTAATCAGATTTTTCGCGACAAATTATATTTTCATCGTTGGACATCAGCGGACAAATCGCATTTTTTCCTCTAAAAACTCTACAACCACTCGTTACAATAAAAAAAGCTACAATTCCAGGTCGAATCAAGGAACAACTCGCGCCCTCAAACCAGCTCATAAAGCGCCGGGGACAAAAAGCGACTGATTCATTAGCGCGGCTCTCGGGCGGGCCGCGCGCGAAAAATCGTTACGCGACAGGGCTCGGGAAAAAGTTAGCCATTGAAAACGAAGTTAAACGTCCGCAGCACGCGTCAGAACGAGCTCTGAATGGAAGTTTGCCTCGGCAGCACTTTCGCAGCTCTGGTAAAGTGGCCGGCCGCGCGAGAGAGGAAGTAGTACTATCGCTTGTCGGTCAGGCCAATAATGGCACTTCCTCCTTCTTTTTTTCCTCCTTCGTTCTCTTCATAACCCGCCCGTTCTCTATACTTTTGCTGAGGGTTGATGAGTGCGGGGATGGAGAGGTGGAATTTATTGCTGGCGAGAGGTGAGGATGAATTTTTAGGAGGTAAGGAGATGGTTGGTTTAATAGAGCGGCGCGAGGCTCGTTTATATATTGTTGGGGTATTATGTGTCGGGGGGTAAGATCGTTAAGCACGGCATAAACAGTTTCGTTGGGTCTAGAGGTGGTGAGTGTGATATTTATTTATCATTGCTGACATCGGCTGGTATTAATGCTGGGAGAGGGGGTAGGATTGAGGAAAATTTTCCGTCCGTTTCGTCGGAGCGGTGTTGTGAATGATGGGTTGAGTTTAGTTTGATGGATTTTTAAGTTTTGCTTTGTTTTCGTACTGGTGACGCTTCTTTTTGGATGATGCGCGTTTGAATGCAGTGTTAATTGTGAAATTGAGTTGAAATTTTTAGTTTTAGAAATATTAATAAAGGATTGGTAAGATGGAAAAAAATTTTAATGATTTTAGGAATTATCAAAAATGCAGTAGATGGGTAAACATAAAGTAAACGCACAAGTTTAAAACTTTAAGAAGGTTATGTTACGTATTTGAAAACAATATGACGTACATAAACAAAAGATTGCTAAGAGAGTTATAAAAAATCTAATAGATATAAAGAGATGAACCGTATTACTTAGTAGTATTACAAAAAAATTTAATTTTAAGATGAAAAATAAGTACGAACATGGGACGAATGATATCGTCACTAAACTTTCTCTTCGTAAGATATAACAAAGTGTCTTATATTCCCTAACGCGTCATTAAAAACTCAGTAGCTAGCTCTATCCAGGATAATTTGCCTCTTTATCACTGCTATATTCTTAATGCTTTCATGTCAAGTGGAGACTATTAGGGAAATTCATCTTTCGTTTTATGGTAAAATATATTGATTCGTACAAGCAGCCTAACCCTCAATTTTCTTCTTATCCTTATTGCATGAAGTAAATAATCTTTTGGCTTATTTTTAAGATAATTATATTTATACATTAAATTGTTTGAGTATAATAATAAATGTTATTAATGTGTTGACACAACACATCACATTATAAATTTATGCAGAAAAAATCGAGCATAAGTAATCCACTGTAAAAGAAATACATCAGTTGTTAACGTTTTTCAATTTCATTGTTTGATATATTAAGAGTTATCCAGATCTTAACACCGTTAAAATAATCAACCAATAATTAATATTTTTTAATATAACAATTATATGCAGCAATATTAAAAACCATTAACAACTTGCATATTAAAGACAGTGGAATGTTTACCAAAATTATTACTTTAAACTGGGATGATAAAATTATTGTAACTATAACTTTTGACAATAACTAGATTCGCATCATCTATTTGTCAATTATAATAGTAATTAAATATTATCTCCGACATTACTCACCCTGCTTTTCGATATCCTTGGCTATTGCTTCCAAGTAATCCGGTCGCGCGTAAAATTCTGCGTTCACAGGAATATTTTCACTTTGCGGCTGAAAAAAGAAAGAAAAAATTCACCTTGAAACAACCTATTATTAAACCACATACCAAAACTTTGCATGCAAAATATTTTCCGCGTCGCAAAGAACGACATAAAATAATCATTTTCTCGAATAAATAAACTCATCTCAATTGCATACACACCAAAACGAAGCCATCCTCAAAAACCCACATGTGCGTCTGACGCGTGATCTCGTTTCGTCCAGCAACGGACTTTGAAAATACAAATGGCCGATGACGCGTGGGGCCGCATCCGGATAAAAGACTCGGGAAACGGAAGAAACTCGGCTATTTAGTAAATAAAATAAGGCCGCGCGAGGAAAGCCTTGTTCGCAAGGAAACCCGCTGTCCGGCAGCGCGCGAGACGGAATCGCATTAAAATAATGCATGAGCCGCTGCTCATTCGCACGCTCCCCGAGTGAAACGACCTCGTCCCTCTAAATCTCGTCCTCTCTCTCTTCTCGACTATTTACTATGCACTCTGCGAATCACCGAGATTCAACCCCCTATACGGCCCTACATACTTATGAGTACAGACACGGTGCGTAATACCCAGAGAAAGAGCGGACCTATAGCTCGACCTTCCGTTCGCACCCTCGACCTTGCATGCCTCGCCGGTCAATCTCGCGACTATATACCTTTCCGTTTCTCCTGGGGGGCCTTTCCACTTTTTCGCGGCTTCTCACACGGCTTCACCTTCATTATCGCTGATCGCCACTCTGACTTTGTGTATGCACGATTTGTAATCTGCCGTCAATGTAATCGAGCGAGACACTTTCATGTACGCCTACAGAGAGAGGGGCTATATATGGCTTTTCAATTTTTCACTGGGGCCGATCTTTTTATTATAATGCGCCTGCTGGCTCTCAGACGGCAATTTTTTACTTTCTTATCGTGTGCTTTTGTGTGCTTTGTTCTTAATGCTCGTGGTATTTTGAGAACGCGACCGAGTGCTAATAATTTTTAATTTTATTGCTGATAGATTCGATATTATCGTTGGAGCTTCCGAAAGTCAATGTAATAGCTGGTACTTTAAATCGAGCTTGTGAAACGTGTGGCTGATAGGTTGTTAGAGATAATGAATGTGGATAAGGATATGATTAAAGTTCGCACGTTTTAACAGGTAAACATGTAATTAATTGAAAAAATAGATCTGTAATGATCTAACTGGTTAAGCACTCAGACCAAAAATGGATATATTTTTAACGACTATTTCAAGGTATTGGTTAATTGATGTAAGGCCAGAAATAGTTTCATGTTAATCAAGATCTTTTACACGTATATGCAAGTTTTACTTTTTTTTTAGTATTATAAGGTCTTTGGATTATTAAAAAAATAATCAATATTTTTATGCAAAACTTTTGCTCATTTAAATTGTCATTTACGATGTTAATGAATTGGATGTTAATTACTCATTAAAAGTTATTGTAATTTATTCAAATAGATATTTTATTTAATTTGTTTTTTATATTCAAATTTATTTATACAGAAATTTTAAATTAATAAAATTAAAATTAATTAGATACGATAAAATAATAATTAAAAGAAATTCGTTATTATTATAACATTAAAATTAATTTTTAAAATGACATTCAAATATATTTTGTATTGATTAATAGCTTAAAATAAATATCGACTCATTTATTGGTAATATAATTTTTTGTAAAATAGAAATATAAATATTGTAACAATTTATTCAATTAATAATTTTTTTTGCAAAATCCAAAGGGTAAATGAAGTTAAAAAACTTGTGTTATCAATTGAACGTATTGCAAAGTCTTTTTTTATTTTTTCATTTAGTTAATACAGTATACATGTAATATTAGAAAATATTAATCTATTTTAACGACTATACCTTTTCTTGAATGTTATTATTGATTAATAATACATTGAGTTTTAATTGTAATATAATTATAGTCAAGATAAGGTCAAAGAAATATAAAAAATTTATTAATAAGCTAAAAAAAGCAACAAAAGAAACTTCGTATAATTCATTCAGTTTAAATATTACATAAGAGCAAGTTCCACCTGTTACTTTACTAGATTTACTATTTTTCAGGCGCTTTTAAAATATTTTAGCAAATATGAAACTATCATTAAAAAAACAGACATTTTCAATGATCATTTTTTACTAGAAAAAACAAATGTCTATATTTAAATCATGATTAATACTAACTAATTATAAAATTCAAATTAAAAAGAATGTTTCCTTACTTAACACATTTTTATTTTTACTTTATCACAATCAGCCCATTTCTCAACTCAAAAATAATTCCTACACGTCTTTACAATGTAATTTTTCTCACAAACTACGACACGTTAAATCGTCCTCAAGCTTCCTCCCTCCAAAAAAGCCCCGTCGATGCCAATCGCTTAGGATAAACGAAATTAAAACGAGCCTCACACGGAACAATTTGCTCCTTTATCGCTAATTCCAAATTCCCCATCCAAATTATCGCTTTCCTTTTTATCGCTGCACAATATCCGTAATCCGCGGCTATAATTCACGAAGCCGTGAAAGCTCGCGCCTTATAAACGAGACGAGAGAGCGGCGAGCTTAACACGCGTTAATCTAAAATTCCCCATCTTTAAGCACAGGGAGCAAAAGCTCGCCCTCTAGATAATCAATGTCGGCCGACGACCTTACACAATGATAATGCTTTTGTGCCTCGGTCAGTGTGATCATGTAGGCGAGTAGAACGCGGGCAGCGCGCAACCAGTGCAGAAAAATTCAAGGTCGGATTTTTTCCATTTTTTTTTTTTTCGAAAAACTTCGCGCCATAAATATTGTTGCGGAGAATTATTGGCGCCGAGCGAAGGCTGGAAATTTCGAAAACTTGAAAAAGAAAATTCGCTAGCAGCGTGATGTGTCATGCGGTTTAAATTGAGCCGAAGAACATTTTATATTAGTATGCATGAGAAAAGTTCGTTGGAACACGCCGCGGCGACTTTCTTGCGCCGAGGCTTAACCCCATGCGTGAAAATATAAATTCCCACGCATATGCAAGGGCGCGGGTGGGGGGAGGAGAAGGGGGTATATCGATTAAAAGGCAACAAGCGTGCGAACTTGTCCGAGGGTGCGATGCATGTTTATTAGCCTTTATAAGCATTAAAAAATTGCGTATTCCGGAAGGATTTTTCATTTTGATGAAAATTTTTTTTTATCATTCGCGATGCGCCGAGGTCGCGGGCGCGCTAAGCAAAAGAGAAAACGAAGACAGCTTTATTGACGCGAGATTTATCTGAAGGTCTTGGATGTGTACCAGAAGCACTAATCAACTAGTTACGGACAGCTAAGCTCGGGTAATCTTTATAGACGTGCATTATTTAGCGCAATTTTGTACGGGCCGAGCGCGCCCCTTGTAAATATCTTTTTCGATTTCCCATGCGATCGTTCGAGATACATAAAAATCCCATAAAGGGCCGGCGCCTTCGTCTTTCTCATAGCTTTAGAGAGAGAGAGAGGAGCAGGCCGGAGAAGGTGAACGAGCTATAAGAATCGTAAAACTTATCGCGTAACTCGCCAAAGTCATATCTTGATTGGTCATTCTTTGTATCTTTTGGCATGAAAAGATAATCGTTAAAATTTTTGCTCGAACTATTTTGTATGCAGATGCAGAAGGCGATTAAATTCTTAAGGATGTGAATTATTCCGTTTTTTCTTTCGTACGACAAAAAGTAATTGTGTTTCAAAGGGTAATTATGCTAATTAATGGGCTAAAATCTTTAAACAAACGAGCATAAAATCAGAGTCATGTAAAAAAAATTTTTATAATTGCCGGTATCAGAGGGCCAGTTACCTTCGAATTATTTCTGTGAATAATTTTGATATTTAAATTCTATATAAACGTTTATAATTTTTAAATTTTTACATTTATATGTTATAAATTTTATTAAAAATATTTTACATCTATATCAAAATTTATTTTAAGATTCTTATAACATTTATTTACTGAATTAGTCATCCAAAAAATCCGTTACATGTTAGAGTTTTTGTATATCTCCTTATTGAATTCTTAAATTCTTACTAAGATTCCTACGCACGCAAGAAAATCATAAGCTTTTAACTTTTTAATTCAAATTTGAATACTAAATCAAGCTTTTAAAGATCGCGTTAGAAATTAAAGTTAAATGGATTTTCTTTTGTAATTAACATTGCAAATGACTGTTTTTTTATAAAAAATAATTGATAAAGTTTCGGTAGGTGCATTAATATTTAATGCTTTAGACTTTACATGCACTTTGTACCTTGAATATGATTACAGAATTCTTTACCTTGATTGATGGCGAAGAATATTATTATTAAGCCTTTGAAATATTTGAACGTTCAAAATCATAGTCGGATTATATTCAAAAAGCGAGAGGTATGGTTCATGCGTGTTGATTTTTTTTTTTTTTTCAACTAACGTTACAAATTGAAACTTTAACAGGTTTCAATTTTATTATAGCCCTCCAAAATAAAAAATTGTTGTTGTAGATCATATTTCAAACTTTTAACTAACGCAGATGCATCGTTTTTTAAGTAATATCGTTTTTTAATTTTTTTTCTATATTTTTGGTGGTAGAGTGTTAACGGTTTTCGTCCATTAAGTTATTAATAATTAACTAGAATCGGGTTATATTAATAATATTTAGTTAATATATTGTATAAGTAAAGTGTATGTACCCAACTAATACATGAGTGAATTAATACATTTTTGTAATAAAAATCAAACCAATAAGTATCATCTGACTAAAAAAAAAAAATGTGTTTATAATTAAAACGTCATTGTAAATTATAATTAACATTGCTAATAATGCTTATAAAAATTTTTATAACGTATTGTACATTTATAAAATGATCAATTCCTATCGTGTTTTTTAATTAGGTTTAACACTAAAAAACGGTATATTTCTAATCTTTCAAATGTAGTTTTTTTGTTGCTATCTAAAAAATAAAATATTAAGATTTAGCTGTAATGACTAACAAAAATACTGTTATTGTATCTCTGCAGCCATTTTGTAACTTAATATTTTTTAAATTAAATGTTAGAAACACGCGGTTATTATACGAGATACCTAATTTTAAAGTTTAATACAATGATTTTATGTTTAACAATTATATTACTTTAATACATTCTATAGAAATATAATTAGCATTTTACAATAAAGTAAACAATTCCATTGATTTTAGTTTGAAAACTTTCAAAAATTATCAGACATGTATTTTTTCTTATTCGAAATCAATTATTATTGCTCACTAGGTAGATATAATACAATAGTTTAAAAGGTGATCGTAAAAAGCACTCGTGACGCTTCGCGCCATTCAAACCTGTATATCTTTGCAAATAATTATTAAATCATTAAAAAAAATACATGACTAATAGTTTTTAAAAATTTACAAAGAACTTGGAAATGGAGTTTCTCATGCAAAATGCTAATTATATTGTTAATATTGAAAAATTTTAAAATAAGTTAGCAAGATTCTAGCTTGAACACCGTTAAAATTTCCACCCGGATTGTTGAGTTTTTTAAATCATTTTATACATTTTACACAACGAATTATTTAAACGAAGTACATTGTTGCAAATATATTTTTTAGTATGAAATATCGGAAATTCTGTTCTGCTAATTTTTTTCTTCAAAGCTGCACAGAAAATTTTCTAGTTTTTTTCAAGATAAAATCGATAAAAAGCGATCTAATAATACCTACAAAAACCCAAAGCAAACATTTAAACATCACTTCATTTCGCACGTCTCTAATTTCCATTCAAAAATAAAACCCCAAACCAAAACAACCCATCAATAAAAAAAACCCCATTCAATCTAAACCAACAGCTTTACATACCGGGTCGGAAGTGGCGGCAGCGGCATCAAAAAAGCTCGCGCAAACAAAGCCGGCCAGCAGGAGCAGGCACTTGCTTCCCTTCATCATCGTATCCTTCAAAGTCCAAAATCACCTCTTAAACCAAGACGAATCAGCAGCAGCAGCAGCTTTCGATTCCAGGAAAAGCTCTCTATATCCTTTTTTGAAAATAAAAGCTTCTCGCGCGCTCTCGAGCTCGACTCTGTGGCTATACTCCCAACAACGCGTGTGCGGCGCGCCTGGCTCGTGTCTATATAGCAAGTGCGGGTGCCGCGTGCCTCCCTGAAATATATAGAGACTGGCGGAGGGAGCTTGCGCTCTCTCTCTCTCTCTCTCTTTTCTGAGTAAGCGCGCGCGCAACCCCTCCTCTCTTGGCCTACTCAGAGCGCGCGCAGCGCCGAATAATGCGCGCCATTTTAACCGCGAGTAACCGCGAGTACATGTATGTATATGAGCGCGTGCTTATTGGGTAAAACCGATGAGTTAGAGGAGATAAAATTCTGGGAGCTTCCCTGCAACAGGCGGCTCCCCCCTACGTCAGTGCAAGCTCCGGCGATTATCGCCCTGAGATTAGAAAACAGAGCGGTTCTATGCCGGTTTGTGACTTATGCTCTTATTTTTCTACGAATACGGCGCGCGCGTCTTTTGATCGCTGTTTTTCGAGGCTCCGCACGTAGGTGAATACTTTATGAGGAGTAAACGGAGACGGCTTCTAGTTTGCTTCTTTACTTTATTATTACTTTTCCCGGCGTTTTTTTCGATCAGAGCCGGGCTTGATAAATATTGAAGTATTTGATTTACATATTCACGAGGCGCGATGATGTAAGACGTCTCGAGGCAACTTTTCCAAAGTACTGTCATAACCAATTACATTGGATTAAATGGTTTTAGGAAATGTAATTGAATTTCTGTAATGAAAGTAAGCTTGTAAAAATGATGGGTTTTTTAATAAGGCTGTGGTAAAAGAATATTCATAAATAATTGATTTTATTATTGTTATTAGCAATTAGCATTTTGCCACATACCAGAAATTTACTTCTAATATTTTATATTAAAATTGAGTTAACGAAAATTAGCGTTTCATAATGCAATAAGTGATATAATGAAAATTAATTTCACTATTATCAAGCTCAGAAGTAAAACTTCTCAAAAACTTTATATGCTTTATAAGTTGTCTAAAACAGAATTTAGATCTTTTAAAGGAAATAATGTTTAAGGAACCATATAAGAAACATATGCAGGGTTCAGGGCTAAAGGGAGCCAAGGCCATTTTGCAAAACAGTCTTTGTTTAGCAAAGTAAGGTGTATATTTCTGAAATTTCAACATTACAAACGTAGTTATCCTTAAATTCTTTACTATCGAAATACTATTTATGTAAATGTGTATATTCATCTTTAGAATTAAACATTAGTTAGTTACACTACTGCATTTTTTCAAAAATATGTAAAAATGTCTTCATATACCTAATGAATTGTTGGTGATGAGATAATATCTACGGCTCATTGCCAGTAGGAAACGACAATGAAACATCGACGACGATTAAAATTTTGTCTTGCATTGTCATATTATCGATGTCTGTGTAAATATGTTCAAACAAATTGACACAATAAAAATGTTAAACAAGTTTTTAACGTATTATTTTACTCGTGGAAACGATAAGAGTACTTTTTCTACGATAGATCGTACGAAGAAAAAAGCTTTACTAATTTATGCTTTTTACATTGAAATTTTCAAACAAATTTTGGCTACATTCTTTTGAAACTAGAAACAGCTTTTCAAATACGAATAGATATGAACTCAACTTTTTTTTCTCGCCCAAACAAAACAATTATTTACATAGCTTTAACAAATATTAATAGATGTGAGCATTTTTTATTTTTAAATTTTCTTGATAATTCAATCAATTAATATTCACAGATAAGTATTAATTGAGGAAATTTGAAAGTACCATCCGTTATTCTGACAATGTATTACGAAAAGAAGCGAGCCCATTGTACGCTTGGTGGAAGTCGTAATCACCATAATTCAGCTTAGACCGGGAAGCCTCATCTTTTAGTCTAGATCCGACAAACTCAAAGCCACAATTTTTTAATATCATCGTCCAGCACAAAGATGCTTGAATCTGGTCTCGTTTTCAATATCTATCCTCTTATAACATTATTAACAGGGCTTCTTTTAAAAATTCTGCGTCTGACCAAGTAGCGATATCTATCACTGCAATAAATCCATTCGAAAATAATCACTCCTCTTAATTTTCTCATTTCCAAAAAAAATTACACAACAAAATGTCTGATTTACATAAGCACGTATACGAATTCGAATTTGAAATCACTACATTACAAAGTGTAATTCGAAACCACCCACGCGAGTGAACCTCTATTTTTCCGGAAACAGGCAATTATTTGACGAGCGCCATTCGAATTCCGAACTCGATTAGGCGTGGGTCACGCCGAGAAATTTATGAGAAAAAAATCCGTTCCTCGCGTGCTTCTGTTTTTTCTTCCAGTCGCGTGGGTGGCGAGGCGCGCTGCGATGCAAAATCTTCAGCGTTTAATCGACGGGTCGGTTCTTCTTTTAATTTGCATTTATGCTCGAAGATATCGGCGCTAAGTGCACATGGTAAAAAAGCTCATATGCTGCGGGGTGCTTGATGAGCGGTTTGTTTTCTTTGCGGCTCGTTAATCAACGAGGTGTTTTCGTTGAGGAAGGAACTTAACGTCTATGGGATCTGTAAATACAAGTTCTGTGTACTCAAGAGTTTTTTTTAAAATCTTTTAAAGATATTCTTTTTTAATGGTAATGTTTCTTTTTTAATTTTCGGCTTTTTTAAATTATTGCTTTTAATTAAGAAAATTTTAGCAAACGAACTATGAAATATTGCTGTCAGTTGAATAGAAAATAGTAGGCAGTATTTTCATAGATTCAGCACCTACCTACACACTATAGATATATACTTATCTTACGCATTTATATCATGTTTTTTTTTAATCTTTCCCATCTGCTGCGGGGGCTACATTATTTTCAAAAAAGGTTCCTCGCGTGAGCGATAAATATGTTAGCATAATTTTTTATTATTGCATATATATCATAACTATACAGGTGATCGTTGTCGGGGCACGAGTCAATTTACATAATAAGTCATCAGCCGCTGCTAAGATAGAGTACATTGAAAAATGAAGCGTTTTGAAAAAAATGGTAGCTTGCGTAATATTAGCTTTTTTTGAAATCACGAGCTCGGTATATTGACACTTTCTGGGAATAACGGTGTAGTGTATCGTCATATTAAAGTAAAATAACAAAATTAAAAAAATTTTCAAAAAATTTAGTTACACTATTTCTGTTTCTTAAATCTTTGAATAACTGTAATTTACAAAAAATGCTTTTCTTTACTATTCTCTATCTAAACTCAAATAAAAAATAATTTATAAAATGTTTTTAGTTAAATTACTGATTTTGCTCAATTGTACCTTAATGATTAGCATTATTTTTTAATGGTTTTTGAAATTATTATTTTGGGTGTTCTTAAATATACTCCATTTATTTTTTCTTTATAATACTAATTTTAGCTGCAACGTAGAGAATATCTCTTGACGTAGTTAAGAACAAGATAAGTAATTGTTTAGTACATTAATAAATATCATTATTATAAAAAGCATTGTACTTAATATATTGTATTGCATTATTTCTCGCAGTGATAAAATTCTATAAGTGAGGTATAAAATTACCGAGAAAAAGTACTGAAAATGCACATTCATTTACCACAATTAGATAAAGAGATATACGCATAATCGTTTCCTACTAAAATCAGATTATTAACTTTTATATAAATATTAACTTTTATATGCTAATGGATGTTTACTACCAAATTTGGATTTTATATTCTCAGAGCGTCAAAAAATCGCTTAAATCATATAGATCTTCCGATTATATTTCATAAACATCAAGCAACCTTACTAATAAAATACATAGAAACGCGCAAATCCACATCCCGCCTGAATTCCCCTTTCAACATCTCACCTCAAACCGTACATCACTTTCACTCCACACCGCGACCTGAATTGTCGTATTGTTATCAAAATTTCATAACGATCGTCGACGGGTCAAAGCCGAGAAGCCGAGGTAGCATTTAATTGGATTATATTATTACTTGACTTAGCATCCCAAGGCAAGATTCGCGTGATTCACTTAGCAACGCGACTCGTCGTGAGGCTACGTTTTGACGTTGGCTCTCGAAAAGACGCCGCGGTGCGCCGTGTAGCCTCGCCTGGGAGGAAAAAAGAAGAATACACCTGCCTGGCTGCGCGCTGTCCCCTCGTCGCTCGGCTAAAACGTTTCGATCCCCTTGGGAAGTGCCAAACAAGAGAAGCACATTTCTTAGCTGAAGCCGTGCTCGGCTTCTGGCGGCTCACGTGTGCTCTTTAATTCAGATCTCACTTGGATGCTGCCGCCTGTTTTCTTGATGTTTAGATATTTTCTGCAGGGATGGCGGGTTAAAGGCCTGCGTTGGTTTTAATTAAAAGGAATTGATTAATATTTTTGTATATTTTTTCTGTTTGGTGTTTATATTTGATTTTGTAAATATTTACCATGAATTACCATATCTCTTTAATCTTTTAATGCTAGATATGTAAAAATGTTGTAATAATTAATTTACACGCGATTGTTAAGTATGCAATTATTAGGTGCAACTGAAAAATAGAAAAATTCTAAATTGAAAGGAGAAACACTGTTTATTTAATTACTTTTTTATTCTCGACAACTAATCTAGTTGTAGAACTAGGTAAAGTTTTTTGCGGGCTTGCGCAACATTAAGAGTTTTTTATTTACGCTTAACTTTAATTGTATTTTATATAAGTAAATAACTATAAATACTGCTTTTGAAAATATTGCAACATTTTTTTATTCTCAACGTCTTTTATGATCTCACTAATAAAAATCTCAAGTGATTACAATTTTATTCATTTGAAAATATATCCCACAGGATTTTAAATACACCATTTTTGTAATAATTTCCTAGATTTTTACTTTCAATAAAATTACTTTCCTGGTTTTTGTACTTCAAAATTTTTATCTTTCCAAAAATTTAACTACGCCCTTATTCTTTAGTAAAAATTTATAAAGCAACGAAAAAGCTTTCTAGCGTAAGGATTAAAAGTTTGTGGTTAATGAGATCATATACCAATTAATGTATAGAAGATAATCTATTGATTTTTTCGAAGTAGGACTTTTTTATTTAAATCTCTTAAAACACTAGATAATTTTTCCATATGAGCTTGTAAATTATATTATCTATCAATTATACACTAATGTAAAATACATCTGTAAATTACATTTATATTCGGTGTTTTGATTATACATATCTTAGCCTTGAATCATAATAGTTTGTGTTGTCCATTGTGGGTACCTGTAGTTTGGATATTGTTTTCCTTACTTATGCAAGGCCAATCGAGTTTTAATTTGTGATCTAGTAATATTTTCGTGTGCTTTTAGATTTTATTTTAACTCTCTTGAAGTAATTTTAGATACTTTTGTGAAATGCTTTTCTCCTTAAAAAGTCAGAAATACCTTTGACTGAAATATTAATGACTTAATTATTTGACTTAACCTTTGAAAGAGTTACGGACGAATTAAAAAATGGAATGCTGAGAGAAACTATCTTTAAGCTATCATTTTTCTAGAGGTATGTAGATAATTGTTACTTGCTTACCAAACACAAAAATCAATAAGATATTAAAAGTTTTTAATGTATTTAAAATTAGATTATAATTCACTCAAGAATTAAAAATTATTCTAAATGCAATATTGATAACAGATAATCATAACGTAATTTCTGAGCATCTCGATTAGATTTTTGAAATATCATTCATAATAAATTATCGGATAAAAGCTTCCACAAAAAATATAAATGTAGCGAAAAATTTTGAGAAAATGGTTACTTAATCCAACGTATTAGAAAGCATACAAACAAATAACAAAAATCAGTCACATACGAATATCCTTAGAACCATAAATAAGAACTTTGTTATTCGTCTTCATGTTAGGAAAACAATATTGACGTTATAGATATTATCCAGAATTTACTACAGCTCTAACAGTACTACCTATTATTAAAGGTAACATGTAAGATAAATGCAATAAAAACACCGAATAAATAATATAGTTTTCAGATTAAAACTTTACAACTGTCTAGCGATTTAGTAGGTCAAACAAAAAGGCATACAATCAAAGCTACAAATGAATACATAAAAACGAAAACTCTGTTGTATAACTTTATGTAGAAATAACTCCAATTATAACTTAAATTTTGAAATTTTTAATAGACTTTATAAAAAAGAATGAAAATAAAAGATAAGTTTGCGCAATGCTAAATATTTTGGTTTAAATTTGGTTTAAAGTAACGGAAATGAAGATTACAAAAACTTTCATTATTTGTTTTTCTATTATGTATTTTAGACATTGAAAAAATTTTTATAAATATCTTATTTTTATAAAACAATTGAATTTGTTAAAAATAATCATATTTTGTTTAATAAATTTTAGTCGTTTCAATAGCGCAACATTGTTTTGATAAAACTTAAAAAAAAAAGAACTCTTTATATAGTTGTTTTTTTTTTAATCAACTCGGCTCGAGAAAGACAAAATTATTTTTCAGTTATCAAGTTATCACTGACGCAAGAAGACAATTTTTACACGTTAAGTGTTATGTTCTTAATAATAGAAATAATTTTGTATGTTATTTTAATGTAAATGGTTTGATCTTGATATATATTACGATCGACTATTTAGAAAATTCTACATATCAGAAAACACTACCCAAGGATCTATCAAAATTCATGACTTAGAGATGATAGATTTTCCTTGTAAAATTGTGATTTGCCATCTCTAATATTGAAAGTTCAAAGAATTTATTTGATTATTATTACTTTAGGATATAGGTATCTATATGAACCAATCTTAAAAAATATATACTTTACTATTCTTATTACCTCCGAAAAGCTTAATTAGCTACGATTTGGATAACAGTGAAACTTCATATACATAATTTCTTTTAATGTGACCCCGAAGCAACAAAACGAAAATCTTTAAAATATCTCTCAGTTACTGTACTAAATGGTCTTCTCTCTTTTTACTCCAATTTTAGACCCTAAAAGACTACCTACGCAAAACCAGCCGCATCTTCAGTTTCGCAGGTGTTCAGCACTGAAAAATTAGCCGTCCTTCTTTACATGCACGTAAGACCTCCGTCCAAAATCGTCAAATAAATCATACTATTATATATACATTACGATAGATTGACACGCGCAACAAAACCTTGAAAAATCATTGACGATGTAAAGTGAAAAATAGAATTGATTCGTCCGAGCATCTTTGTCGGACGGATGAGAAGACGAAATTTTTTAGGATCTGCCTGTACACGGCTCCCCGAGGCTTTTGCCTCGAACGCGGGTACCATTATGCTTTGAAAACTTTCGTTAGATAAATCACCTTATCTTTTCGTAGTAAATCAGAGGTGGGTCGTGTGTGTAGACCCGAGACGCCTCTGATAGCAGATAAAAGTTTGCTGTTTAATTTGGGTAGGTTGATGTGTGGAACGAGTTGAACTGCCAATAAAAGTACTTGTGACTTCTTCGTTGTGTGAAGCTATAATTATTTTGGTTAATGTTAAGCGTTGATCTATTGGGTTAAGTAGAAAAATGCGGGTATGGTAAGACGTGGTGGAGAGATAGCTGTCTGCTTGAAGTATAAATGGCACGATGCGGCTGGACTGCGATAAAAGTTACAATAATGGTTAATACATAAGAATAAGAAAAATTAGTTTTTCTATACTTTTCTATTCGACTATTGGTTTATTTGTCGATACACCAATTCTAAAGATTATGTTTTTATTCTAAATTAAAGTGCTATAAATACTTGGCGTACATAGTTATTCTTAGACTCTTGTTTTTTATTCCCCGTATATATATTTTTGTCTTGACAAATGTTATTACTCCCCAAAGAAATTTACGCATTATTCGAAGAAATTATTATTTCTTACCCGCGCTCAGAAAAACAGCCGTATCCGGCGTCACTCAACGTCGCGCGCGCGACCTACCCGCTTATTAAATTTATTAGCCGCGTATTAAAGGGAAACTGCAGCGAAGAAATAACCAGCCATAAAAGCGTGTATTAATTACCGAGTTATCTCAACCAGTCTCGCATCGCTAATCACAACAGCAGGCAAAAATAATACATCTTCGCTGCAGCTCGTATTCTCCAGAGCATTCGAAGCGAGAAGCTGTCATATAACCTACATATATATACATACACGTATAGGTGTGTATCCACGCGTCAGGCTCATATTGAATTAAGGTGCACTGCTGCAGAGAGACACAGAGGAAGAGTAGTGTCACAAAGCGAACACGAGGGGCGAGAGCATCACGCGCTCACGCATTCTTTTGTAGCCCTCCCCGTCTATTCTGTTTACCCCCTCGCTCTTCTCTCTCTCTCCGGTCAGATGCGGGACGGAAATAGCTGGGAGACAGAAAAGAGCGAGCTCTTCCCTATACACTTGTATTATTTTTCGCGCTGTATTAATGTACTGCTCGGGCAAAGGGCGCGCTTCGTTGTCAAAATTAATCGAATGAATTCTCTCATTTGCAGCAAGCTGAGAGGGACGGGATGGTACAGCCGATTATTAGAGAGGGCTGGTCAATAATTGATGGAGATGATATTTAGGCCAAGAGGTGTAACCTCTTGCTTGATCATAAAGGAGTGCCGTGGCTTTTGGCATATGTCTTTCATTTTTCGTCGAGACGTTTACAGTAGCTGGGAATAAAGGCGTTCAAGTCTGAAGCGACTTTACTAGGGGAAAAAATTATAATTGTGGTTTGATGAATAAGGGAAAGTGATTGTTAGGATAAGGTCGTATAGTAAAGCGAGAGATACAACTAGTTGCAACTTGCTGTCATACAAAGGGAGATGTTGTAATTAGTTAAGATTTCTGGTTTCGCTATAATGAGCAACTTTACGAAATTGCAATAAGTTTGTTGACAGTTTAGAATATATCTTTGTTTAATCTTTGTAAAGTAGGCAGATTAAATATGATCGCGTTATAAATGAACTTTTAAAAAAATAATAATTAAAGAAAAAAGTACATATTTGCTAAATTTAACGCCATCATTAAATTTCTTATTGATTTTACGGAGGCGCGCTCTGACGTGGTATATTTTCGGATTTCTGTAATAACTCCTGTTTTTCAGGGGCTAAGAAGGAAACTAAGCCATAAATAACCAGCGCTGATACATTCCGTATCAGATGTCATTAATGGATTCATTGTCTAGTAGCCGACATTGTCGGGTTACCTGCGAAGCTAAATTTTTTTCTCCTCCACGAACCTACATATAAAAGGAAGATCCTGCGAGATTTCTCATCTAGATTGTCAACCTCGAGCGGTGAAGACGTCTAACGAAGGATGAGACTTTACATTTCTTTCGTGAGTTTTATCAGCAATTTACTTTATTTCCTACAAAAATCAGTGTTAATTTATTGGATTTTACGAGGTATTTCGAGTAGTGATTAAAGTTGATTAATTTTCGAAGCAAACGGTTTTCGCTAACTGCTATGATTCAATCGTTTAACGTTATATGTAACTTTCATCGCGAAGTTTTAAATTTACTCGTCTCCAACTTACATTAAAATTCTTTCTTACAATAGTGCTATTTTCATAATATACCGGTTCAAAATCATTCCAACTTTTCCACAAAAGAGTGTAAAACACCAAAATCCTCAACAACAAAATTACAATTCCAAATCTTGCAAATCCATTCCACACGCGCAAAACTTGCCCGAGATTCACTCTCAGCGCCAACGCAGATCCGAAACTCTAAAACTCGTGATTTCGTTATACGCAGGTGACTGTTTTGAGCTTGGCAAGGCTGGCCAGCTGCAGGATTACTTCGATCGGAAGTTACAGCAGCGACGACTTTTCGGACGTGGAATTCCCAGACGATCGGGAGGAATGCATGGACGGCTCCTGCTCCCTCTACACCGAGAAGCGCTACATTGTCCCGGAGAAAGTCGTCGAGCACAGGCAGCTCGTGCCCAGGGTAATAATAATAGCTTTCTATTCATTTTCTGTATATTCGCTGATGCTATGGTCTGTTTGGAATTTCGATGACAATTGCAAGTCGTTATGCTTTCGGAGTGTCACGGCTTCGATGTATAACTTTACTTTTGCTGGCGAGTTCGTTAAGGTGGAAATGCAAATTTGTCGATTCGCGCGAGCCAATAAGTTGGGGCTGCTTTTCAAAGTTGATTTAAGAGTGGGCATTGTGTGGGGTGTGGCTTTGTTATTTTTTTATTTTATTTATTTATCGATGCATTGAGTTGTTAGCTTGAATGTATTGAATAAATAAAATTAGATCGATTGTAAGTTGTATGAAAACTTTAAAGAAAAATAGACACATTTTATTTTAAAGTGTTACGCAATTTTGCACAAGATTTGTCTTTATAAATTATTATCGATTATAGTAATCTATTTACTTCAAAACTTAACATCACCATAACAATTAATTTACAATGTATGCTCTTGTTGAAGAAACCGCATGGAAAATGGTGAAATTAAATTTTAATCCATTAGACGAAGTTACGGCTTGATGTATTGTTATCTTCCTTTTATTATGTGTCAATACTTATCCCTTTTTAGAATTTAGTTAAATTTTCTAAAGAAAAGTTGTTTACGTAGTTATCTATCCGAGCTAACTCAGCGGACTTAAAAGAACTTTGCAACTGTGCCACGGAGATCGAAATGTCTGATCTTGGCGAAGGGCATTATCCAAGATACATAACGAAGGTGAAGTGCAAAAGCACAAGCAAGATGTGTCAAGTCTACTACTACAGGGTGAGAGCTATGTGTTCTTATTAAATTAAAATTTGAAATTGTTATTAATTTTTATTGAAAAAATATACATTTCTATTTTTACTAAAGTTTAACTTAAAAATTTTACAGATTCAGGTTCTTGTGAATCGCAGGGTGAGCACGGAGCTGAAAACTGGTGGCTATTACAATAATCGAGAAGTTGACGAATTGACCCCTCCAAAGTCTCTTCACGCCAATTGGCAACTATTTGCTATTTATGTTCCTGTTTTTTGTGGAGTTTCAAAGCCAACGTAACCACTTATTAAGATTGTCTTAAATTTCATTTGTTATCCTTGTTCAATTGTGCAATAAAGTCGTTTTTCGTTATGTGAAATTAAAAAAAAACCTAACAGGTATGTTTGTGGCTGATAAAAAATGCAAATTATAATAAAGTTGAAAGTCGTCGTAGCTTAAGTGAAAATGTAATAATTTATTCAGTTTTTTAGATATAAGAATTAAAGAAAAGTTATTTTGATGGATCTTCTTACTTATATTTTGTACTTCATACGCCTTATACCTTCTCATACGTTTCTTAAAGTTAGTTTAAGGACAAGTTATCGAATTTTGTTCAAAAAGTAATTTTACTTGATTTTGGTCTTTTGACTTTATGTCAGGGCTCATTCTATTTATAAAGACACCCTTTTCAAATCGTATTTGAAATTTTCAGTTTTTTTTCTGCAAAACTTGAAATTACATTTTTTTAAGTTTATAATTTCCTGAAGTTTTTTTTAAACGTTCGACAAAAACTAAGTTATTTGTTTTTTTTTTATTAGTAAAAGTATAAAAATATCTTAAATTAGTAATCTTACATGTATGTAGGGGCTAAAAGTTAAAAATATATATCATGGAAACTATCCCTTATACATATATCAAATTCGATTCAAAATTGACTATCGTCCACTTTCTACATTCAATTAAAATTAAATTTTTCTTATAAATAACAAACTAAGAAAGAGACCATAGTACATATCCTCTAAGCCGTATCCTCTATATCCTATATACTCTATAATCTATATCCTCTAAACCGTTCAAGCTCCCCCCAACACTCTAAAACGCAAGATAATACGATAAAGCACCACCTCCCAGGCCAAAGGTGCAAAAGAAGAAAGCCAAGTGGGACAGTCAACGAGTGAAAAAAGCTCGAAGCACGGCTCGTTATTTTACGGCTCAATTAGCGTTTACGAGGCGCTCGCGAAACAACGGCTCGAGAAATGAGACGTTGAAAGGACCTTTATAAAAAAAAAAAAAAGAAGACGCTCTGGAGGGGACGGCTCTTTTAGTCATCGCCGGAGAAGGTGAAAAAAAGGGGGGCGGGGGCGGACTTGAAATCAATTAAACGGGAAAAGAGAGGAGCGTGACCGTTTCGCAGGACTGGGATTGTTCCAGCGGAATAATTACGAATTCCGCTTTATTGAGAAAATGAAATACGCGCTTTTTCGATTTCCTTTCCCTCGCGCCTCTTTGCGCCGGCCGTTATTACCTCGCCCTTTGCGCTCGCGCTTCTCTCGCGGCTGTTTGTCTTGATTTTTCCGATATGACTTATTTACAACTGAATATTTTTATTCCGCTGTTTATACTGTCGACACTGACGCAGTAGTCGAAACCTTCTGTTTATTAATCCACAAAAAAATATAATAAATATTTTTACTCAAAAATAAATTAATTGCCCGTAGCACATACTCGATCCAACCAGCGATAACAAAATCACTCATAAAACCCAACAAACCGTTAGCTCGATTATTGTCCAGGTATACCGCATTTGCTAATGCCCGGCCGAGTGCGCGTTTTGACGGATCGCACGCGCGCGCGCGTGAGCTGACGATCCCACGCTCGTTTCGTCAAGCTCCTGTCCTCGCGTCAGATGCCATTAATTAAGCGCGTAATTAAGCTTTCAGGCTCTGGAAGGGAAACTGACTCGCGCATTAGAGAGCTATAAAAGTAAATCCATGAGCGCCTGGCGCCGCTATTAACCCGAAACATTACGCTCTTTTCTTATCAGAGTGCGGGTATATATTTTTTTGCTGGGATATGACCTTGAAATATAGAGTGAGCTTCGGTTTAACTTTTTTGCTTGATGGCTGGGCGATTCAATTTTCGCGCTGCTTTGTGTCGATTGTTTTGTCTGTTAATTTCTGCTCTTTGTTTTGAGTTTTGATGCGTTGGAGCTTTATGGTTTGTATTTAAAAAGAGTTTTTCAGGTTGCTTTTTAAAGATTTAGTGGGAAGGTGAAAATTAAAGTTAGCGATTAAGTGAAGTACTGTATTATATTACAGAAATCACAGTTGCTTTATTTTCAAAGTTTGTAGGAGTGTAAAGATTTTGCGACAGAACATGAAACGATTACGAACTTATTTCCTGAAAAAAAGATCATCTATCATTTTCAGCTTCGCCAGCCGTCCTATTTCATTAGTTAAGCTTGCGGGCATTGTAGCTCTCTAATATTTATTAATTGCTTCCTTGCTTTAGTCCGGCTCTGCGACATTAAAGTCCTATTTCTGTATAACAATAATTGCGATTGCAAAATAACTGGAGCTATTACACCTTTAAACCTATCTATAAATCACTTATCATATAAAGAAGAAAAAAAAATACGTAAATGTACATCTATATTGTTTGTCTAAATATAATCAAACAGACTTAAATTTATTTCGTCAATCAATTTCTCTCTATCACAAAAAAAACGTAAAAATAAGCCTTCTCCCATCGAAGGGCTGAAAAACACTCCATTAAAAGCAGCGCGTCCACCTTGGATATACTCATCGCAACGACAAAAATCTCGCCTTCCCAAGACTCTCTCGAGATTTTATTACACATCACATACAAACACACAAACGTACTCAACAAAACTAGGCATACATCCACAGAGGAAAGACGCGAGGGTAGCTCGCGAGAATCGCGTTATTAAGGCTCTATTGTGCGCTCGCGTCGGAACGTCGACCCTACATATACACCCGGGCCCAGGATCCAGGAAAAATCTACAGCTTGTATAGAAGAAAAAAGCTTTATAAGAGTCAGGTGCGAGTTTTTCCCACCGCCTTGCCTTAGATACACATACGCACGCGCCTCCGCAGCTCACAATGATATCGGATCTTTTTCGGCCACTGGGGAACGATGTATTAAACGACCGCTTATGGCCCGGATCTAGATATTACAGATTTCCACGTTTGCTGCTGAATTTTAATAGAGCGGCGCGTATCTCCGTTACGTCAACTTTTAATGCGACGATTGTGAGCAGACGGTTTTTTTTCGAATAAAAAACGGTATCGGGCAAAAAAGAAATTGACAATAAAGGCTAGGGTGTGTACTTAATCTTAATGGTATAGTGTTTTTTTTTATTTTAACAAAGGCTTCGTGAATGCTGGGGGGTCGGCTTTTCCTCTTTATTAATTGTAAGTTAAACAAGTTATCATTTTTAAAATAAACTTTATAAAAAGAATTTAATAAGGAAGATTGAATCTGAAGCGCCCACACAGAGGTAGGTCGGTACTTCGTGCGTAAAAAGCGAGAAAATTGTGGCGTGTAGGTTACCTACATGGTGAGGAAAGAAACTATTACTAAAAACAAATTTAATAACGGTATTTAATTTAATTAATTTGAAATTCTGGGAAATTACATTTTTGATTTGTGGGCGCAATATTAATTCTAATGAATTCGAAGGTTCAAATAGAAGATCTTCGATAATATTTAATAATATTAATGGTTCATATAACGTCGGCAGTGATAAGCTCATTTTTAATTATGTCAACGCTGATGTCTTTATGGTTTTCATTATCTATGAAAGTTGCTATAAGTTACTTGGATTTTATAAAAAATAAAATTTTTTGTTGCACAATATTAATTAATGAAACTTTTGATAATTTTTATTTTAACACTGAATCGTTTCGGAAAATTGGAGTATTTTTACAATTGAACGAAAAACAAGGTATGTGGTAACTAGTATTACAACACTAATCAAATATCGACATAATTACATGTTTGAGTGCTTTTATCAGTCAATAAGAAATTAAACTTTGCTAAATTCAGGGAAAGTAGTAGAATTAGTGTGAACTATTGACAAAGTCTTTTATAGCTTGTAAACATTAGGAAATTTCTGCGGTTATTACCTTTCATATCATCAACATTCTACCTACACAGTTCGAAATCGGTTTCAATTAACACAAACAATGAGTTCAGATTTAACGGAGAATATAATCAAATGCGCGCAAATGTTGCGTTAATTTATATTTGATACAGTAATTTGTTCTTAAGAAGATTTGATATAATTTACGTGTATTTTAATTATTACTATGAAATTAAATTCGAGTAAATTAATTATATTCAAAATAAGTGAAAATTAACAGCAAAAGCTCAGTTTGTGTATTCTACATTAATTTAAAAAAATACTTAATTTCGAACTGTACATAATACAATGCTTGTGACAATACAAAATTAAAATAAATGTAAAAATTAGTAAAACTGACAAATAAGAATGCCATTCGTTGGAATATCGCTAAAACGTCGATAGATTACAGTCTATCAATTTTATCGGCTCAAAAAATTATGGAGGCTATAAAAAATCTTATAAGCCTATAAATTTCATTGAGCTCATTGAATTGAGGGAGAGCGAACGGAAGCTACTATCTAAACGCATGTTTGATCGCGATAAATCCCTTTGAAAGGCTGTGAAAGTGATAGCGTAAAATGTTTGCGCTTTACTGCTTGTGACGCGGTTGTACGTGAAGTGATTCAATTAGAACGCTGTTTGCCGTCTAGCCTTTTGATAACAATCATTTTGATTCACGAATAAAAATACGAAAAATTGCTTGCTTTACGTAAATCCATTTTTTTCCGCTCTCCCCGACTTGTATAAACATTAATTAATCAGATTTTAAAATAGATTTATAATAGAGCACATATAATTTTTATGAAAAAAATAGGCGTATTTTACAAAGTAGCATGGCGATTCATTGTTACAGGCTTTAACTTGATTATTTGATCGGAAAAAGAAAAGAAGGAAGTGTAAACGAAAATGTTGAGTATTCTGATCTCGTGGGTAAGATTTTTTCGTTTCTCCTTAAGGGATATAGGGATAAAGCTTACGTGACAGCTTCTATTATCGTTCGAAAAGACATCACGACTCTTCCAAAGGATAATTATTCCCATGAGATTTTTTCAGAATGAGATTGGAATGATTCGTTCTCTTATTCAAAACGATTGTCTTTAATTTCTTTTAATTTCTTATTTGATTTAAAAAACATGCGTGACTACGTCAGCAAATATCTAATAATCTTTTTTTTTTTTCATTTTTATGACTATTAAAAATATGCGGGTTTACAAAAACGAAGATAAAGTGAATAAAGGCCTTGTGCCATGGAAATAATGAAGCTCTTGTAAAATTGCCACTGTCCACGTAGGTATCATTTTTATAAAGACAAATTGTTCTACTAATGATCACCACGTTGTATCAAAAATCTTGTAAATATAAAAGAACAGCTATTTTTACACTCAAATGACAAAAGTGATATTAAAACAAACATACGCATTATTTCGTGAGGAAAGAAATTTATCAAGAACTATTTTCAGCGTTTAATAATAATTCATTCGAGCCTCGTTTCGTTGCAGCGGAAAATTAAGAATTCTGATTTACGCACGCCATGCGCACAAATCCACTAAAAAGCCAATAGCAAAAGTGCGCCGCCGCGTGCATATATCCCTGGGAGGCATCCGTGGCTCGCTGTTATATAGTAGGCAAATAGATATGGCCTGTTGAATATCGTCTATCCACATGCGAGGCGCAAGGTCGTTCCAGGCGATTTATTTATTTCACATGCGTGCTTTTGTATCTCCGAGAACCAACGACGAATGCAGAATCATTGTATGAATATATGGTCTTATGCGAATATTATGATGACACTTGATATTTATAATCATTTTTGCTCCTGTTAATAGTGCGTGATTTTTGTATTTTTAGGTAAGAGGAATCATATTCTATTTTTCGTTTGTGTAATATGTATGCAAAATTGCTGTTGGTAGTTGATAATCAGTGATTTAGAAAACTCTTTACTGCATTTGTTTTTTGGATTTGTCAAGGTGCCAGCTATTGTTAAATAGACTAGGATTTGTACTTTTAAGATTATTAATCTTAGATAAACAGAAATAAAATAAAAAGATTCTAAAAATTGTTCCAAAGATTCCAAAGATTGTAATAGCTTTAAAGTTTTAATGAAAGTTTATATCCATGGTTATAATTTTAATATGGAAAATTTATTTTAAAACATTCATATCACTTAAAATTATTTTTATAAATTTTTTAAATTATTATAAGTAATAGTAAAGTATATTTACAGTTCAATATAAGTAAATTATAAAATTAAAAATTTATGTAGAAGATGGAGTTGGTGCATCTTGGGTAGCTGAAATATATAGTTTAAATTATTTTAACTTAAAATCAAATTTTGCTTAATCATTTAAATGATTTGTAAATGTAAATATAAACCTTTGTAAGAATATTCTAGAGCAGTCGCAATTGTTCTCATGTCACCTTCGATGCTTCTTGCCCAGTTCTCAACATCACCAATTTCTTTTAGAGCACTGGAGAATGATTCCACTAAGTGGAGCCATGATTGTGTTTGTTTTGCAAAATTTGTTGCACTAGTCTGTAATTGTTTAGCTTCCGCATCTAGTTTCTTCTGATTTAAATATGCTTGTGCAACCCTATTTTTATAATTTTATCAATTTAATAAACATCTACAGAATTCAACCTCAAATTTGATATAACTTACCCAACATTTAAATGATCTACAAGAGCTTGAGTTAAATTGTTTGCAGCTTGTACAGCTTCTTTACGCTTTTGCTCTAAATAAAACAGATTGACAAATTTATAAAACTAAACAAAGCTTTGATCAATACACATAACTACCTTGCTTTTCTTTTCTGACAGCTTGTTGGGCCTGGTGTTCTTTTACAATAGATGACAACATTATACTAATAATATAAAATGATGTGGAAGGGTTTAATTGAAAAAAAGTAAACTAAGTTTATAGTTTTTGACGAGACTTTATTCATTCAATGAATTTCTTACACCTTGTATTTTTCTAACCTCTAAATTACTTACAATCGATTGCGATGGGGCGTTTTCACGATTGTAGATGTCGCTTTATATCATTAATCTGTATACCGCTAAAATATACGAATTTGTTTACACTTGTCGGAAACACTGATAAAATATTTAACCCTTTGAATCGCAAAATCAGAATTACTTTTTTTCTTTACTTTTATTAAATATAACTATTTAAAATAAGAATTAAATTGCTTATGCTTTTTAAAGTTTTTCATGCTATTCAAAAAATTTTGTTATAAAAATTGCAAATATATATATTTTAATAGCCTTTTTATTTTAATAAGTATTTAGAAATTTTAAAAAACCATAACAGAATAAATTTTATGTAAATTTTAATGATAAATTACGATGCAAAAGGTTAAAAACTTACTTTATCTTATCTCATGAAGTACGATTCCAAAAAATTTTTGTTTTATTTTTATGCTATACTCATATTAGAATAGTTAAATAACTTCGTTTTTCACTTTATCATTAAAAATATATATATTTATGTAGAGGTACTGTTATCTTTAATTATGAAAGCTACTAATTTTAAAAAACAATACGTCTCAAAAGAATATTGCATTGATTTAGGAGAAAATTTTAATGAAAAAAAATAAGTTTTTTTCATAATTTATTTTATTTATTAATAAGCTTCTAAACACTGAAATTATTTATGAATCTCATAAATATAAACAACTTACGAATTTATGAAATTCAAATTAAATAAGTTTGCAATTTACAAATTTCAGCAAGCTCTTGATGATTCTGTCTTGTTATTATAATAAATGAAGATTGTAAAAAAACGTGTCTGCAATCAATAGATATACACTTTTCATATTGGTACTTTTTATTGAAAGTGTTGAACTTGAATTTCTGGATTAAAAATATAAATTTCTAACAAAAATATTTTGTTATTTTTTTTTTTTTTTTGCTTTATATCTGAAATACTTGTGGCAGCATATTACAAATACTATAGTCTATGTTATTTTTTTTTTTTTTTTATTGTAATACTACAATAATCAAGTTGTTGAATTAAATAACAAGTCATATGAAATTACTAGAATTTGAAAAGCAAATCAATACTGTATTACATGCTTTTTCTTTATGGAAGCAAAACTGTACTTACAATATTTTAATAGATACATATTGCAAATTATTTCTGTTAAAATATTTTTATAACCAAGAAATTCAGTCATTAGGCTTAGATGATTTATAAATGTATGGATGATTATTACTTATAAATATATTAATGGAACTGTTACTTGAGGATTATAAGGAAAATGAGGTAATTGGAATAATGGAGGGATGGATTATTCAGGTTATTGAAATTCATAATCGAAATTAATTGAACATCTAAAAGAATTTGATAATTAAAAAACTGTTACTTTAAGAAAAAAAATTTAACAGACAAAAGATTGATAAAGAATATGATCGTGTCAAGATAAAAGAGCACTGTGCTCGCTTCCTACCTATATAAAAAATTTATTAATCTTGAAAACTGTGATTTGTAACTTTATCAACCTCCCCTTCCCCAACTACCAAACTAATAAGTTTGGTAAACCCCTTAATTCATTGTATTCTTGAAGCTTGTGGATCTTCAAAGACTTCAACACTTGAATTTCTTTGACGACTGGGAATAGAATCATTTCAGTATTGGAGGTGATCATATTCTTTGTCACGTACTAGAAGCGCGCGAAAACCTTTGGAAGATTCTTCATTAATTCAAGACTTAAGATCTTCATTAATCTCATCTTCAATTGTTTTCTTTCAAAAATCTTAATATTCTTTCTTTCTTTCTTTCTTTCTGAGCGAGTGAAACTTGCAAACTTCCCTCTATCATCCAATACCTCTTGATTCAAAACCTTATAAACAAACAAACGTGTTAGAGAGCTTACATCTACTGATTCATGTTTATTTTTTCTTTTACTATGGTAGTATTTCAGTAATACTATTATAAACCTTTCTTATTATCATTGTACCAAGAAGTGTAATAAAGTCGAAAGTTATTTTTCATTTTTGATGAAGTGGTACAGTAATCATTCGCAAGTGAGTTGGAATATCGAAAAACCAATTGTCAAATAATAAAAATGAAAAAGTAATTAAGCAATAATTATAAACATTGGTCAACTATATTCCAACTTTTACAGAGTTTGCTTATTATACGTAAGATCGCCGATTTGACCTTATCATACTCGATAATTCTTCTAGCCTTATAAAAATGGAAATTTGTGAAAATAAGGATATTTTCGCCTATTCTGACCTTTCTATGTTATGCCAAAAAATAGAAGTTTACATCAATCATTCGTTAAACTCCTTTTACGTCAATAGGTCAATATAGAGTGCCAAATATTGAGCGCATTAAATAGGAAGGTAAGAACAGTGACAGAATGTGTAGTTTGTATTTTTATGACCCCGAGTGTACATAGGTAGAAGAATATGGGGTCTGGGTGGGTCAAAGGATCATGTCACACATATGGCTCCCAACACCTGGCATCTCGCATCAAACCCGTCTCACTTAATATCGACCTGAAATCCATTAAGTAACGAAAACAATAATTTTTTGATCCAGGTTACGGGAAAGATGCGTTTATTAAATCGCATTTTTTAAAAAATAGTTGTTTTAACCAAATTATTTCTTTAAATTTATCTATATTTCTTTCTTTCCGTTCACTCGTACTCTTTCTTTCTTTTATGCTCTTACATGCTTCACGCTTTCATTCTTACTCTCACTCCCATTCTTTCTGTCTTTTTCTTTCAACTTCTCACTCTTTCTTTTAAAATTCACAAAAGAAGTTCATTGTAGGCAGTTTACAAAAATATGTTTCGGCCAAATAATGATTTTGTATTGATGTGCGTTTAAATAAAATCTTAAGGATATATTATCTAAAATATATCCTTCCTAAAAATTTATTTTAAAATTAAAATTGAAAAAATTATTTTCGTCTTTTACATCCATGCCGATCCATGTCGATGTACACTGCCTGAATTGTACGATTCGCTATGATTGTAACGATCAGACTTACGTGGCGAATAGGAGCGTGATCTGGATCTTTCATATCGCGACGATCGCCTTCTGTTAGAATAATAAGGACTCGGTGATCGTCCTCGGTAGCTTCCTCTGTTATTATAGCTGTACAAATATTAATTGCGTTAATAATATTAAAAAAAATAAGTAACATACATTTTAAAATATAAATTAATATTAAACTGTATAAAAATTAAAAATAAGTGACATACTCTCTCCTGCGGGGTCCATCCCAACCACCGCCGCCGCCGCCGCCGCCGCCACCACGACCGCCGCCGCCGCCACCGTCACCGCCACCACCACCTCTGCTGTCATACAAGTGCGTGGGTTTGCCTATGTAAATTCCTGGTGTTGGAGTGTGAGCTCGTTCAGTAATGGAGTAGTCCACCCTAATTCGTCGACCATCAATCTCCATTCCACTGCACTGCTCTTTAGCCACCTTTGCATCTTCCAGTGATTCGAAGTAAACAAAACTGAAGCCTTTTGGACGTTTAGTCTGAAAGTAAAATTCATTTTGGATATGAGATATTTATTTATTGAAGATTTATTATTTATAATAATTTAATAAATTGTTGCCCAAGGCCTTTAACGCATCGCTTAGTCTTCATTTGCGCACGTTCTAAATCTTGAGCTAAATTTATGTGCCCCAATCTTATTTATAAAAAATATTTTGATATTTTTATTATATATATGAAAGGGGTATCAACAAAATGATAAATTTTTATAATAAAAAATTAATTTCAATAAAGTATTTGTATAAAAAGTTAATTTCTTTTTTAAAATATTGATTTGTAAAATATTTGACTTTTTGTAAATAAATAAGAAATAAAATATAAGCAATTCACATTGTTTCAAACTTAAAAATAATTCATTTTAAAAAAATTAATTTATACCTTTGCATCAATTACTACAACAACTCGCTCTACTGGGCCGTATTTGGAGAAGATATGGTAAAGTTGTTGTTCACTGGTACAGATAGATAGGCCGAAAACTCCTAAGCACCGTCCTGGGCAAGGATTATCTCTATTTCCAACGTGCCGCCTCCTTGAAGACATTGGACTTCTTGAATGCGATCTGAACATGTTCCTGTCTCTGGAATATCGAGACCTGGAGTAGGATCTCGATCTGCTGCGTGACACTCTGCCTCTGTAAGGTGATCGACTGCGGCTTCTGCTTCCACCTCGACGACCTTCATATTTTGAACTGCGGTATGATTTCCGACTCCGAGACATTGAAGGGCTGCGTGATCGTGAGTAGTTTTTTATAACTCTATGTCCCTCCTTGTGCTCTCGGTACTTGCTGGACTTTGAATGTGACCGTGATTCCTGCATATCGTCGTCAGCTCTTGTACGTCTTGGACTTGCACTACGACTGCCACTTCGCTTCTGTGTGTAAGGTAGTAAAGGATGCTTGCAAAAGTACAAAAATTTTCATGTTGTAACGCAACTTCATGCAATTATTAATTAGGCATGCTTAAAACATTCGTTAAAAAAAAATCAATTTTAGTTAACAATTCGAATTGTTAATCAAAAATTTAAAACAAAAAACTCGGAGTGCAATAATTTAAATTGTTTACTTTCAAGTGCAAAAGGCAAAAATTTTCAAAATCGTGACGGCAGACTAGGCCGCCGAAAAAGGCTCATTAAACTAGTTAATATAAAAAAAATTAATATATACCAAAGAGTCGCATCAAAAGTCTACAGGTTGCAAGCCGCCGTTAATGGATCTTTCCCGAACTTCTCGCTATTTACCGTATCTAATCTCGCCGACTTTTTCACAACACTATCATTACCCAACAGCACAAGAGCCCTGGCATCAAAGCCGTAAAACAAAACGCTAATTAGATAACGCGAGCTTTGCGAGAAAAAAAAAAGCGATGCTCAACGCAAGAGAGCCGCCGTCGAACTAACGCTACGTTCTCTCCCCATGCACGTTTTCGCCGTGTCGGCCATTCAAATAAAGGTGTACGCACGAATTATGCAGCTTCCTCGGCTCTCCCGTTCAATGCCGACTACGATTCTTACCTTGGGATCGTCCATCTTCTTCGCTCCGACGAGCGCGCTGACTTTTCCGCTGACCTCTCCTCGAAGAATCAGCCGGAAAAACGTACCGCCGTCTCAGAAAAGCCGAAGCGATTGAAAAGTTAGATCGGCGTGCCCTCAGCGAAAAGCCGAGAAATACGCAGCAGGCGAAGAGAGCGTCGCTTCCTTTTAACGCCTCTTATTCAGCGAGATTATGTCGCTGCTACTTCCGTCGGCGCTAGTTGACTGCTTAGATGTGTCTGTCTATACGTGTGAGAGTCCGTGTGTCGAAATGCCGGAGCTTGATGAGAGAGACGGTTAGATGGGAGGTTGGCTGGGCTAATGCTCGTTTCTTGTTTTTTCGTCCTTGTTTAGGGCTGCGCGATGTTTAAATGTGTGTGTGCGCTGCGAATGCGCAGTTGAAGGAGACGGAACTTGACTGGCCCTGCGGACTTCCGGCTTTGACGAGCTTCGGCTGGCTGTGATTGGCTGAGAGATGGAGCGGCGGTAACGTTCGAACTTTGATCTATATAGAGGATTGCTATGTTTATGCATTATTTTGTTTGATCGATTGGGCCGAGTCATTATTTTTTAGGGGATTTGTTTTCTGCTGCTTGGCTTTTGTTTGAGGTTGGGGCTAGGGTTGGAGCTTTAATTACGTAATCGATTGTGAAGATTTCGTTGTTTCCTTGATTTGTTTGCTCCGAAACGTTTTCATCTCGTTAAATAAGTTTTTTTTTTATTTTTTAGTTATGAACTTGCGCGTTTAAATTCAGAACATTTTTTGTTAGATTTATATTTTAAGTAATTTTGGTTAATAAAAAAAATTAATTTAATCCGCGAATTATGCATTAAATAGTGTTTTATTAAAAAGTAATTTAAATTATATTATTACAAATAAATTTAGTTTTTATACGCCGAATTGCATGTTCAAATTACAGATATGCCAGTAAGCAGATCTCTGCAGTAATTATTACTGTAATTGTTACAAATGTAACCAGGATTTAAATAGTAAAATGGGTTACGTTAAAAATTTTAATATTATAATAAAAAATTAATAGATTTAATAAATAATGTATATAAAAATGTTTAATAAAATACGATTATTGAAAATTATCCAACAATTTAAAATATAATACCAATATAATATATATCTATATAGAAATGATTATTGATTTTCAATGAACCAAACAGGCGCCCTCTTCTCTGAATTTTGTTAAAATGGAAATTCTTAGTAATCATAGTGTTACGTTAGTATATACACGTTCCAAATGTATTTATGATTTTCTTTGAAATATTAAGATACTTATGTAATTTAATGGTATTTATCTTTTCTAAATATTTTTTTTATAATTATTTACTATAATTAATAAATGTTATAGAAGCTTTTAGCGAAATGAACATTATTTATTTTCAATTTTTACCATATTTTTTAAAACTTGAATGGAAACGTAAAATTGAGAAAATAACAAATAGGCTTCTGCAGCAACTATAATACCGACTACTTAGACTATTCAAATTCTTGATGACTATTAAAAAAAAAATAGCACAAATACAGACGACAGTTACCCTCCGAAGTATAATATACACTTTAGTATGGAAAAAGTGAATATTCCGTATTAACGTCTAATTGTAGGTCTAATGGCATTTAAATAAAATTTTGTAAACGTCTCATACATCTAAAAAATTCGTTAGTTTTTAAAGTATTTCGTACAAACACCTTTCTTAATTAAACTCCTATGAAAATATTGATTCGAAATTTTACACAGAGATAGAGTGCATTATTACAGAAAGCAATTATAATCGGAATTTATAAGAATAGTAATATACATTTTTAATAGTCCAAAAAGTAGCTCTGACGGAAAAAATTGATTATGAAACTCCCTTAATTTCTTTTTGGAGCAAAGTAATACCGAGATAATTTTTCATAATGCTACTGCTACTTAAGTATCCTTAGAAAAAAATTTGTGCCACGGGTAACCTAGGTGCAGTTAAAAATTTTTCAAGTGCTCTGGCTACTATCCACCTACCTAATAGTCAAATTTGATACACCTAGACACAAAATTCCAGACTGCATATATATAAGATAAAAATACATGAATTAAGAACGTCGCCAGAGCCGGCTGCAGCGCATCAGGCGCGCGCAGAGCTCATTCTGCCGGCTCGCGCCGTGAATTCTCACAGACGACTCTGTCGAGCTTTCTTTGATGCAGAATACCTACTTTATCCTATATACTATACAAAGTTATTCCATACGTGATAAAGTGTGTAGGAGCTCTCGGCAGTGTATATAGATGTGTATACTATCTGGAGAGCGGTGGGGGCCTGCGTACGAGCAGCAGGCTCGTAAAGAAATGATATTAATTATTTGAATTTACAGTTTATAGTGATTTTTTGGATCTTTTTATTTCATCCAACATATGTAAATGTATTTGTTGTTGTTTCAATTGGACTTTTCATTTTTTTTTAAAGCTTTTATTTCCTGACTAATAATTAGAAATAATTTTATCATTTAATATTAAAGGTTTAATTTTACTTCTAAAATGAATAGAAAAGCTTATTTATCAAGCAATATTAAATAATATTTCTCGTTTAATTGTTTATAAGAATTATTTTTAATTTTTAAAGACTTAATCACATTATATTTCTTTTTAGAATTTATAATTTGGTACATCGTTTACATCTGTACAATCGATACATATCGGTGATAGTTATACATAAACATCGATAGATACATTAAGAAGGTAGCAGCCGGGGCGAGAAAGAGAGAGAGAGAGAGAGGAGAGAGCGGAGCAGTGCGCAAACTCGCGGCTCTGGTGCTCCTGGTGGCCGTGTGTAGTAGCTAGTATACATCATTGCCGCAGAGGAGAGCCGCGAACGAGGAAGGATTCTCCGGTAGTCTCGACTAACCATTTTTCCCGTCGTCAAACGGATCAAGCTTTTTGTGAGACTTGGATCGGTCACAAAAAGCGGGATTCGCTTTTCGCATAGGAAGATTTGGCTCGTCAACTGGCTACTCAGTCTCTCAACAAAATCACTCTCTCTCAATCTCGCCACTCTCTCTCTCTCTCTCTCTCATCACTAAATTATATCACTACACACATCAATAACCGCAAGTCAAAGCTCGCATTCTTTCCACCTACGTCGACGTCTCCTCAGCGCGTACAAGTATATACCAAGGCAGAAGAGATTTCCGAGCCAGCAGTGCTTTAAGGGACAAGCACTCACACATACGAGAGAGAGAGACACACGTATACGCAAGTGCGCGCATATATCCCCGAGACTAAGTCGTGAGTAGCCAAAATCTTCTTTCAATCAGCGCTCTATTCTCTCTTTCTTTCTCTCTCTCTCTCTCTCTCCCTCACTCCCTCACTCTCCAACTCTGTCTTTTGGAGCACAGCTAGCCGGGCGACGAACGGTCGATCATCGCGAGGCGCGACGGAGAGAAACAGAGAGCGCGACCGGCCACTCTAGAATCGACCAGCATTCACGGCTTCTCCTAGCCCTCAGCCTCGTGACAGCTTACGTTTCATAGACGTTCGACTTTTAAAAGGACGGCTGGATTAACAGCTCGAGGGATGCTCGCAGCCGGCTGCTTTTCACGCGTATTTGATGACTTTATAAAAGCTCTTTAATATGCCAGCGACAAAAATGGCCGACGGAGCGCGAGCCGGCTTCTTCTACTGCGATAAGCGGCGGCACCGAATTCCCATTGTTTTTTCGCGAACGGCTCGATGAATCGACCACTGGCTGCGGTTATGCGCCTACCTATGCGGGGGAGCGGGTATTTTCTTTTTTTAATTGTTACGGATGGATGCTGGGTATTTTGGTACGGTGGTTCGAGGGGCCGACTGTTGCCTGGAAATCGATAGCTTTTTTCGGAAATTCGTTTTTTATCGGCCAGCTGCTGGGGTATAGTTTCTGGGGTCGCGAGAGCGCAATCCTGTGTTTATGCAGGGATAGTTTTGCTTATAATATTTTATCGGCGTTATTATGACTGGAGAGTGTTTCTTTTTTAGGTAGGAAGTGTTATATCTGGCATTTCTGAGTTATCAAAGTATTTTATTGCCTCTGTTTGAAATGGTATTAACGTTGTGGAAAAGATGAAGAAAAAAATATATACTTTGAAATTTGTTTAAGTAATTCATTTGATACAGCTAGTCTGTAATTTTAAAACTTATATTTTTTTATTCCTTGAAATGTATGAGATATTTATACTTTCTTTGACTATGAATCTGTGAAAAGCTGTTAAAGTTGTTATTATGATTTGTTACTTCTAAAAATCAAATAATGACTGCAGGAAAACAGCTCTTTATACCAGTAATTAAAATCCTTTCTTTTTTATAACAGGGCAATACAATGGAAGAATTAAGGCAGCAGGTTGGGTCCAATATGATAGTAAGATAATTTATTTTCATAGAAATTAAAAAAATGTGTTCTAAAATTTTAATTGACATCTCTTAATATTTTTTATTATAGGATGGTGGAATGGATGAGCTTCGTCAAGTCGGAGGAAATATAATGGTTGGTGGTGTGGTACCAAATCATGCCAATAATGTTCACCGTCGCAGTAAAACAAGAGTAACAATGCATGCTCTGATGTCTGAAGCTCTACCTCTTGATGAGGCAGCTAGACTAGAAATGAAAGCTTTACCAAATAAGACACCGGTGTCTGTTTTACAAGAATTGTTATCTCGTAGAGGCACAACACCTAAATATGAGCTTGTGCAAATTGAAGGTGCTATCCACGAGCCAACTTTTCGCTACCGTGTCACTGTTGCTGATGTTGTTGGTTAGTAAACTACTGAATTGATATTTAATACATGATTTAACATTTATTTTTTACGTATGATGATAAATTAACAAATTCTGGATATAGCAGATTTGCAGAAAAAAGTTAATGATTTTACTATTTACTTTAGACATATGTCTAAAATAAATGTATATAAAAAATTTTTTATTTTAAAAAAAATAATTTTTTATTGAGTAATTTTGTGACAGATTTATTCATATTTTACTAAACATTAAGTTAACCAATATAATTTTTTTGCTGTTCTATAATATTTATGTATACCTGAATTTGTTAATTTGTGTCAAGTTTTATATTAACATAAAGATAAGAGCCTTTGATTGAAGCAGATCCTATTGTTTCAGCTATGGGGACTGGCAGGTCCAAAAAAGAAGCAAAACATGCTGCTGCTAAAGCAGTGCTTGATAAATTAATTGGAGTAAACACTGAAAATGCTGAGGCTCCATTACCAAACAGTATTCCTGAGTGAGTATCTGTACATGAATTTAAACAAACATTGTTACTTTCTTTATTAACAAATATTTTTTTATACTTCATAAGAAGTGAAAATTTTCCCTTAAGCTCTCAAAATATACAAGAGATCCAAAGTGGCTATGGTGAAGAGAAGGTTGTGAATAATCCAATTGGTTCACTTCAAGAAATGTGTATGTCTCGTCACTGGCCACCACCCAAGTACTCAATGGAAGGTGAAGAAGGATTGCCTCATGAACGGCAGTTTACAATTGTGTGTTCTATCCTAAAATATCGTCAAGTTGGGCAAGGAAAAAGTAAAAAATTGGCGAAAAGACAAGCTGCCCATAAAATGTGGCTATCTCTGCAGGACATGAACAATACAACTCGTTCTCAGGGTGTGGAAGAAGATGAGGTAAGATTTTTCTAATTTTAGATTTTTTTTCTAAATTTATGTTATTTATGATCCAATTGTTTAGAACACAATTATCACAGTTTGAATTTGTATGTTTGCAATTATTTAAAGAGGGTTGTACTATCACCTCTAGTTACTTGTTTATAAAATTTAAAATATATATAAGATAAATGTACGAAATTTTGTACAAAATTAACTTTTTTTTTAAACAATACCTTTTAAAAAACTTAGAGTATTTTTTTGTAAAACTTAATTTTGAACAAAATTTTTTACATCTATCTTAAATTTGGAACTCAATAAACAACAAATTATAGGTAATTTTATAACAACAAAGAAAGAAGAAGAAAAAAGAAAAGATAATTAAAAAAAACTATTAATAAAATAAAACTACATTTTTAAATAAATTGCAAGTATACAAAAAAGTTTTAGAAAACAGACCATTTAAAATAATTTACTATTCCTCTTCTTTATTTTTTTTTATGATTTTATTTAAAAAATTATTTAACAGGTTTTTATGATTGAATACTATTAAATGTTTTGTCTTGAATAAAATATTTCTTTATAAGTGATAAATAATTATGCTTTAAAAATCTTAAAAGAATGTAGATAGGACAATTTGTACTCAACATATAGGTAAAAATTCTTTGTAGAAGCATACAAAATTATTAATTTTCTTAATAAATTAAAATTTATTGTTTTATTTCAATTATGTGAAATTGTGGGCTCAAAAATTTTTTTATAAATACTCTAATGTGCGTGTGAACATGAATAAGTGAAGTGGAAGTGATTTATTTGGTCTGTCAGTATTTGGAAAAAATCTATTTTTCAGTCTCTCTAGAATCTATAACGGACATTCCTTTACTTTATTGATAATTGTTCCCTTTTGACAGATTAACCATGCTTTGATCATTTCCACTTCGTTTTAAGATAAACTTTAAGCTAAATTTTTCAATTATATCAATTGTCCGTTATAGATTGTGCAGAGGAATGTTAATGTGAATGCTCATTATGCTGATCTAAAAGATAGTAAAATTGCGACATTGACTACCCCACACAGTCATAAAGTTTCACAATTTCATAAGAATTTGAAGTCTTCCACAGGTGTTAAACTTTTTGAGCTTCAGGTTGGTGTATTTGGGAACAATTTAATCAAAATATTTAACGCATAAAACGAAACTGAGTTGTATTTGTATAACTAAGTTTTGAAACAAATTATGCTTCTATTTCAGAATACGTGTCTGAATGATGGGGATGTAAATTTAGTACAGTTCCTGCAAGAAATTGCTTCGGAACAACAGTTTGAAGTAACTTATGTGGATATTGAAGAAAAATCTATAAGTGGTAAGAAAAAATTTTTTTCTTTTTTTTTAAAATAAATTTAATATATAACATTTTTTTCCTGTACATTAAGCATTTGTATTTAATAATTTTTTATTTGACAATTTTTGATACTACATTTTGGTACTAGTGCGAGAAAATGATTTCAGCCTCGCATTTACGTTTGCGAGATTAAAATCACCTTCTCACTCATGTATCAAACTGTATTTTTTTATACAACGTGTACAAAGCAAGATTTAGCATACGCTTTTTTATTCGAGCGTGCGAAAAATCGAGCTTTGCCCATGAAGTATCAAAAAATAATTTTTAACGTTAGTATCAACTAAAATTATCTTTTTCTGTCAAAACCATATCAAGAAGAATGTCTTTTTCATTCGTTGGAATATCTGCATACATTTGTTCATTAAATGCTACTCCAATCAAATGTGGCATTTGTTTTTGATGCAAAGCAATTGATTCAAGATATTTATCATAATATCCCATTCCATGACCTAATCTTTTGCCACATTTTGTGAAAGCTACTCCTGGCAATATAACTAAATCTAGTCCACCTAAAAAATAAATAAAATTAGGATAAAAATAAAATATTCATTATATTTAATTAATTACAATAAAACACTTGCCAGTTTCAAGTGCATCTTCTCGAATTTCTTGAGGATCAGGCTGTTTAATATTCCATTTTGTTAATGGTAATTTATGATAATCTTCCATTGAATGAATTTTAACCATATCCATTTTCTTCCCTCTATAACGAGGTACAAATGCTTCTTTTCCTTTTGCAAATATATCTTTTAAAATAGTTATTGTATCAACTTCATCGGATGTACTTAAATAAATGGAAATCCTTTTACTTTCTTCATATTGAGGCAAAGATAATAACTAGAAAATATTGATTTAATTATTCCACAAATTATAAGATACTGCTCTGGCAGCTATTCTTATCAATAAAATTATAATGTATATATTCTAAAAAAATTATTTTATATTTTATGATTTTTAATAATGAATTTCCAAAATTTATCTCTAAAATCAAGAAATGCACAAGTAGTGGTCATTATTTTTTTTTTTGTATATTTTGTGACAAAGTTTACAATAGTGATATCTAGTAAACATTTTAAAATTGAATTTAAATTTAAGATATTATTATTCTTTGTTTGAACAATATTGTTAAAAAGCATTTTTATGTTATTAGAATTAACAAATTTGCTTAAAAAACTTTAAATGATTAGGTTATAAATACATTGAATAAACCTTCTTTAATATATTATATTAAAGAATTATATAAAATGTATTACCTTGCGCAATATTACAGCAGATTGTCGTGTCTTTTCCGTATTATCTACTTTTTTCAAAATATTTGCCACTTCTTGGCGCAAAGCAGCCTTTGCTGATTTGAGGGTTGACATGATTTGCCACTTAACCTTAAAATTCCTAAATCGATAGCCAAGGCTTATTCGCGTGGTAAGCGCAATACTAAAGAGGGTTTCGAATTCCAGCCGGCAGACTTGCTTACTCTATCCCCTCTTATTTCACGATTATGATTGCATTGACTTAGAAAGTCATCTGTTTACAAACTGACGGAAATTGTTTTGACTGACCTTTAACTTCTTTAATCTGTTAAAAGTTTTGTAATATGTATTTTTTTGAAAATCATGATTAATGTAACTGACGCAAATTCGTAGAAAGTAAAATTTATTATAAAAAGAATAATTTATTGAAAACGTATAAATATTTAAAGTAATTTATGTTGGATAATTAAATATTATTAATTAATTTTATAATAAAATTAAATAATTTTAATAAGTTTATTTTTTAATTATTGAAAATTTATTTAAAATTTCTTTTTCAATTATTTAAATTTATTTTAAACTATTAATATTTTATATAGTTCTTATAAAAAAATATGTAATTTTAAATGATGTTTACTAATAACACTTTACATTGTTACTTCCTTGTTTCATTTAGATATTCTTTCACTATACATTGATGTGCACTTATCTTATCTTACTAGCTTTAAACATAGAAGGTTTGAAAATAGGACTTTAGAAAATTATATTACAAAATGAACAGAAAATCATTAGAAAATAAAAAAACGGAATTAAACAATGGATATATTTAAATTTAATATATAAATGAATTTTTTTAAAATATTGTTAAGAATTGAAATGATTAAATTCAATATGAAATTTAAAAGAAGTAAAAAGTTGTAAAGTATTTATTTTAATCTTTTTACATAAACTTTTACTGGCTAGCGCCCTTTAAAATTGCTAATAATTAAAGAATATTCTATTAAATATTAAAAAAATTATGTAATAAAAGAAAAAAAACGATGAACATTAATGATATTTTATTTTTTTTTTTTTCATTTTTAGGAAAGTGTCAGTGTCTTGTCCAATTATCGACGCTGCCAGTTGCGGTGTGTTATGGTTCAGGAATGACAAGTAAAGATGCTCAAGCTGCAGCTGCTCAAAACGCTCTGGAATACTTGAAAATCATGACCAAAAAGTGAGCCAGCGCTTTGCTCCTGCCACTCGTCGCCATCAATTGCAAATCCAATAATAATGTACTGTCCAAATGTCAAGCTAACAAGACTCGCGTTAAGCTCTTCTGTAGCGATGATCAAACTTTAACTTCGAAAATCAACAAAATTGATCGCAAGCTTGATACAGTCGGAAATAAAGGAAGCCGAGAATCGAAGCCATCCGGAAGAACAACCAATAGTTCTGCCGAATTTAAGTCGTCGACAAATTGTAGCGTAATTTTATCGGGAAAAATAAGTAACAAAAAAACTAGCAGCGGTACCGGTGATAATAACAAAATTATCGACAAGATGAAATCAAACGTTGGTAGAATTACAGATGTCAGAAGTGCCAATTGTTCGGTTAACATTCCGTCCGATGGCCAGCTGACTAAATCCAAAGACTACTGCTCGAAAAAGTTTGACAACGAGATCAGTTCAAAAATAAAAAGCTATCAGTCGGATTATAATAAAGACGATTGCATCAATCAGCAAGATTATAAGTCAAAGTCGATTTCAAATTTGACACCTAGGTTTTCAAATCACCTGACATCAGCCTTTCAACGCGAGAACAATCAAGGGGCTACTTTGCAGTATTCTCGCAGTAATGAAAACAATGTCAATAATAGCAGCATGTATACGGTTGCTCGTAAAACCTTGGACCAGCAAAATTCCTTACCTAAAATGGCTCCCATTAATTTTCCTCCTCTTCGAGCACCACAAAGCATCGTGAACGTTAGACATCCTTTTGTTACTGAAGCCAGAACCAAGCATAGTGAGATTAATCTCAGTAATGGATTGAAGTCAAAAACAACTTTGAATACGATAATGCAATCAAGCGTTAAAGAATTGGAGCCAGGAAGACAGTCTTACCACAATTTCGGCACCAATACGCTCAGTATTACTGCAGCAAATATGTCACCTTATCCAAGGCCAGATTCCTTTCCACAACCAACCCTAGCATCTGTATTGTTTTCGGATACTGGGCAGTTTTCTCAATCCGCTTCCTCATTTTCAACAAATCAGTTGAATCAATTTCAGACGTATGATCCTGCAAATTATGCTAGTACCCCTGTAATACCTCAATTCTCCGATAACTCGCTTTCCTTCCCACAGTATGACAACACGACATTCGTACAATCCAATCATTTTCCAGTCACAGATCTGACCAATAATCAGTTCCAATATCAAGCACCGACCGTGGGACAGATACAGGATTCACCATTATTCATTCAGAGTCTTCAGAACCCGATTGCGATGACTGATCAATATACCCCAAATTACGCCAGAGCGGTAAGAACTGAATTGATACATCGATTGCGTCGACCGCCTAGATTCAGTAAATGAAACGAAGATGATTTAGTTGCTTTACTAATTAAAGCACCTTTAAATATAATTTTGCGTCACGTAGACATTTCTTAATTAGAAAATTGACATTGGAAACGGTATAAATTATTATATTTTTCAAAAGATTTTTTTTTAAGTTCGATTACTTGTAATTGGTGAATTGCTCAAATAAAGACAAATTGTAGGTTTAAAAATTAACAAAACTTATTACTGAGTTAACAATACTATAATTAAATATTGTAATAAAATAATTCAAGAAATAATAATTTTTTTAAAAATAGTAACTACTGGTTATTAGCAAAGTTAAATTTTCAAAATACTCACGCTATTTGATGATTCGCCAATTACGACTATAAAGTGATAACTAGTCAAACTAAGCACTAATGAAAAAATCGGTTCTAAAAACTAGATTTTGAATACTTTCTAATTCAGTTTTCCATGAAATATTCTATTTAGAGTTACAATAGGAATCGGTGAAGATTATTTCAATTTCAGATCCATATTGAAATAAGTTTCACCTATTATCCTAAGTACGAGAATATTTGATTTTTTTTTATTTTGTTAAAATTTAACAAAAATTAGTACGTGAAGAATGATGACCGAGTGTACGGCAAAGTAAACGATTGATTTGAAGCTGAATTTTTTCATCCAATTATATATTATTTTTTCCCCAAAAGTTTGGAGTAAACATAAGAAAAACAAATTAAATTGAGTAAAGCGTTTAATTGTAAATATTTACTATTACCGAGGGAATTTCGGTAACGAGCGACAAATGTAAAATCATTGAAGAGGATAAGATGAAATTTTGATGATCTTTAAACCGTATAATTATAGATTATATATAATTAACTATTGTTCGTTTAATCTTTTCTTCTATTTTGTAATGATCTTTAACTTTTTTTTTTATAATTGTTCCTTAATGGAACAATTTAGTTTCGAGACACGAAAAGCGATTTCGGGTCTTTGAGGTGATAAATAATCTACAAGCTATACTTTGCATAGAATTAGTGGAGGTTTTCCAATAATTGCATAATATTTAGCTTGAAATACTGTATTTTTAGTGAGCTTGAAAAAAAGAAAGTAATGTAAATGAAAGAATGAAATAGCAAAGGTATCCTTATTTAGAGTTTGCTTTTTCATATCTTAAGTCCGTTTCTCGTTTGGAGTTTCTTTTAATGTCGCTTTTGTCAACGAAAATAATGAAATCGTGTGTAAGTAATGAGACGAAAATATGAAAAATAAAAACGAGCAATGCGAACAGCATACTGTGCTAAACTCGTAGTTGCGAGAAAAACTGAGCTATTGAGACATAATTATTCAATCTTGTGAATTTCATTATTACTTGTTAATAAGTGATTTACAGGATTGAGATAAAACAGAATTTCTACAAATCTATGAATTAATGATAATGCTTGAGGTTTAATAATAGCTTACTATCCATAGAAAAAATTGCTGCATAAAGTGTCAAGCAGGTTTTATATTCTGTGAAAAGTTTTTTAGAACACAAGGAAGAAAATGTGTGAAGAAAACTATTGTCCGAAAAATAAAACTTGTTTGAGCTTTTACAGGAATGGCTTAGTGAAATAGATAATTGAAAGAGAAATAAATGCTACACTAAAAGTCCGATTAATCCTTTTTCTAATAAGTAACACTGTGATGAAGTAACTTGTAAAATGCTACTAAACGGTAGCTCAGTTGCGAATGCAAATTAATGAAGTAAAGTAACTGACGAGATCTCGCAACGACGATGGCGAAAACAAAAGAGAAGACGATGATAATAATATTAATAAATAATCTTACGATGGTGTATGTTTTTTCTTTAGTACGGTAGCGCATAAACTCATAAGCATCATAAATAATGTACCCGTAAGATTAATCCTCGTAAGGATTTCCTCATTAAATACGCATTGTATATCCCAGTGTATTAAGCTACTCGGTGTATTGGAACTTATCTCAAGCGCCGTGTGCGAGCGCACGTTGAAAAAAGAGACACCCTGATTATCGTCAAAGAGAATTGAACGAGTAAGCTTTTTCAAGCGACCATAAGGGAACTTGAGAGGAATGAAACGGAAATGTAAGGGGACATATTTTCCAGGTATGATTTTATAGTATCTCACGATTATATCTCTAGTGTTATAATGTTTAATTAAAAACATTAATGATTACAAAAACATTAAAATGTATTGATTTAGATCATTATTTGAGAAAAGATTTGAGTGAATTTAATAATGAATTATTTATAGCAAAATTAAAACAAAAAAAATATGTAAGATTGTATATTATATTGTTTTTTTTGTTTTTTTTTTAATAAAATGCTCCATTTAGATATATACTGAAGAGCAATTTAGAAAACTGAATGAAAAGTTGATATGTAAAAATATACCAAAAGATAAATACGTTGAAAAATAAGACAGGCATGCACGCGTTTGGAAAATAAGCATTACTTACATGCAAAGTATAGTGTGGAAGACACAGGTTAAACTTATTATAATTCAGAATATCATTCAAAAACAATTTCTCCTTGCAAGAATAGAAATTATTATTTTTTGACAGTTTGAATATTTTCTTTAGTTTCAGACAAAAAAAAAAGAATTTAGATAACTTTTCTTTGGAAGATATTTTCCTTGTGCGGAGAAACTTTTTTTGGCTGTATAGAATTAAAAAAAAAGCGCATAACAGCAATTGTATATGTAATGCGAAAATTCAATGGACTGACGATGCAAGCGAAAAAAACGAAAATAAATGTTCGAGTGATTATAAGTACGTAAACGAGAGGAACAGAGAGAAAAGCGTATTCGTGTTACCGGCAATCTTCCGCGAAGATCGCAGAGAGCGTTTTATATTTTTTAATGAATAAAGAGAAAAGAGAGCTGAAGAAAAAGTAAAGAAAGGAGGAAAATAACGCAAAAGTGGTATCACTATCGAAACTTGTAATATTGATTACAAACAAATATGAAATGTAAAATCTCATAAGAAAACGCCAGGGGAGGAGACACAGAAATAATAAGGGGACGCAAAGGAAAGGAGAGAAAATAGACTTTCCTCCTCTGCAGCAGAGGGCTCGATTCATTTTTTAATATTATAATTCATAAAACTGTATACATCGATTTTCTCCTTTTTTCATAATCAGAGTGTACAAATATTTCAAGATCGAATCATCACATTAAACAGAATTATTTAAAACAATTATAAAAATATTTATAATTTAAATTTCGTTAACTTAATTATTTTTCGGAAATTTCTTGCATTTTTATATTTGATAAAGATTATTCTGAAAATATTGCACGAAGCAAACTTGTTTCATCCATAGTCTATAGAAAATATTGATTTCAAATAGATAATTACTTGATACAAAAACAGTTTAATCGATCCAAATTAAATTGCTCTTGTATTTACCAAGTTACAATTTATTAAAATCAAATATTTTCTCAAGGCTATAATAATTTAGGCAGTGTTAATAAATGACTATGAAACGATTGTTTATACTTTCTTAATAATTAATGAAAATCATGTTTTATTGTAGATGATCTGATCTTGGGAAGAGCGATCTTATATTCGTCGTAATGATTTTCAATGAAAAATGGCGTTTGCTATAAAGTTGCACATTTTTTAATTAAAATAAATGCGACGAATTTGTATGATGCACGTTTCTGAAGTGACCTTTTAAGAACATCGCGAAGTCCAGAAAAGATTTCGATGTAAACGACAATTATTACGCCGAAATTGTGGATTTCGTATTCTAACGAAACGAATGAATAAGGAAAATCCAGCAGAAATACTTAATTTTCCTGTTACATCGCTTAGAGCGTTATCTTTTTTAATTTTAGATATGCGCACGATTGAGACGAGCGTCTTTTTTCCTTCGTACTGAGAAAAGAATTAATTTGCATTAACTTTGAGGGATATTTAAATCGGAATATAGGATGTATTGAAAAAACTTAATGTAAGAAAGTAAATTCTTTCTTCAGTGCGGTCCAGGTGACTTGTATGGATAACGAGTTAGTGATGTTGCATTTCTTTTATCTTGTAAACCAAACCATTTGACTTCTGTAATCCCCGTAGTCAGAGAAAAAGTAAAAAAAAAGATGAGAAATTCCTCCTCCGTGCTTTGCGATATTCGCAAATGTTCCTTAGTATCTTGCGCGCTCGTCTAGACGGCAGTAATAACACAATAGACTTTGTAATTTTTACACTCAAAAACGCATGAGGCGTTTATTTATGAATTTTCGTTTTTTGTTGTTCTATATTATTTTTTTTTTTGTTTTTCGTCGAATTTCTTCCGCCTCCCCCGTATGATCAAACGGAATCCTGACGATCCAGACGAGAATTTCGGCAAGAGCGCGTGATTTATACGTGAGAGGAGAAGAAACAAAAGTAATATAACACGGACATGGCATACAGATAACGACTTGTAATGAGAATGATAAAAAAAAAAAAATATATAAAAAAATAAATAAATAAAAAAAAAAACAGACAAACAAAAGCAAAGGCCCTTTCTATACACGTGTTGGGTACTAGATACTTATAATCAGTAAAGGTTGTTCTATGTATGATGTGCGTGTAACACTGTTAATAAAATACTGATGCTTATGACAAGATTTTTGTATCTCTTATTCTGATTATTTTCATCCCATTACCTCAAATATCTTTAAATTATTTAAAACGATGATTTTTTCAGAAAATTTAAAACAAATATTAATTATATCATTTTAATAAATAATTTTTAAAATATAATTTTAATGAAAAAGAATTCTTACAAAATAATTCATTTTTTCTTGAAATGCATACATTTTTAATAAATAGTGACATTAAATTATTGCTTTCGTCGAGGCTTGATTTAAAATTTTTCTCTGCATTATGTTTTAAGTCTCAATTTTGATTAAACTTTGCTTTCCTAGCTCTCTATATTGGACAGTGGAATATTATTTGTGTTTGATGCTTTTTCTCATTCAATGATAACTTTTTTTGGTTTCATAAGTAAAAGTTCATTTTTTTCACAATGGATGTTTACTAGACCGATATATGTAGGTTTTAAAAACGATTACCTTATTGTAACGTTTAGCAAAGAACTGAAAGAACAATACATAGTTCATTATGCACCAAGGGAGTAAAGTCGCAGATTATCCCCGCGGTTGGATTTGCTGTCCAATCGTAGTGAATAGTTCTTGTATGGAACTATCGTTTACTTGCTGTGCCCTGTAAGTACACGTAGCCTTCACTGTGGTTGCGCATTGCTCAAAGCGGCAAAAGGCAAAGCTTTTACCAAATATAAAAAAAAAAAATAACAAATTGTTCAAATACAAGATATATTTAATTCATAACAGTAAAAATTTTTTAGGCAAAATATTCTATCTAAAGTTTATAAATTATCTTATCAATTTTTGTATACCTAGTTGTTTTTTGTCACATAGAATTTTTAAATTTATTCCTTTCAATATTGTGAAGCAACGTTAATAGTCATGGTAAGCAGAATGTGCCTTATATAATATTTTTATTGTTCAGTGTTGAAAATAAACGCAGTGGTAGACACGTACTGCCGCTTTTTCTTTAAATTAAAGAAATCTTGCAAAAAGTTAGTTTTAAAATAGAATAAATAATTTTTTACCCGATACTGATAGAGAATTCTTAGCAGTAAGGTAACCATTACGTACAAGTTTGAATATAGTAGATTATGTATGTACATATGAATCTACAGTAAGTGATAAAATAAAGAATGCCCCAGACTGCGTGTATTTGTCCCCTAAATCGAAGGTGAGGGTGCAAACAAGCATGCAGTCTGAGGCTTTCTTTACTATTACTCCCATGGTGCATATACACTTGGTCTTTATGAGGAGCACTTTACGCGCCATGTGGAGAAAAATTTTCTGCAGGCGAATGCGCTGCGGGCAAACTCTACAGCACGCATTTTACGCTCCTCGTGGAGAAAAATAGTATATGCACACTGAAAAAAATATTCCGCTAATTTAGCGATTTCGAATGGGGAAAAACTCTGTTCATATATGAAAAGGAAAACTTTGTTAATAAAACGGAGAAACTCCTTTTTCGCTGAGTAAAAGTATCGAACGGTTGAAAAAGCAAAATAGCTTTTCAGAAAAGGGGATTTCACTAAAATAGAAAAGTAATTATTGCTTTCGAGTCCTGACATGATATTCG
>UELX01000537.1:0-72460 GCA_900480035.1 Eupelmus urozonus
TATATGCAACTCGGGAATAAAGTTGATCATTCCCTCGGGTGTTTACTGCCCTCGCTTCGCTCGTGCAGTAAACTCACTCGCGGGAATAATCCTCGACTTTATTCCCTTGGTGCATAATGTACTATTATCAAACTTTCTATACAGAATCTCAGTCCAGGATATGTACTAACAGACATAGCGCAAAATAATAAATCTTCAGCAGATAGGCCTGCGTTACAGTCAGAAGATGTTGCGAATTCAGTCGTATATGTTTTAGGGGTACCGCATCACGTTCAGATTACCGAATTAACGATACGACCTCTTGGAGAGACATTTTAAAATATTCAATAATATTTATTACTTTAGTGTAGATATGTACGTGAGAAATAATTTATAAATTACTGACGATACAATAATTTTAATAAACGATTATTTTTTATATAAGTAGAGATTAAAATGATTGATTTATCCTACAAACAAAATTCATATTGCCAATATTGTGAAAAATAAGCAAGGGTTAATAAGATAATTTAAAATAATTTTATTACAATTTTTTCTCGCCAGTATTGCGATTAAAATCGGAAATAAGCCACATGTTTTACTGCAATTTCCTGCTTCGTACGCATATTACAGCAGAATTGCAGCAAAGTTGTTATGGCTTTGTTTCCAGGGTACTTGGCACAATTCTTGTGAACGTTTGTACGATCGACAAACGTGTATTTTTGATAAATTAAAAAAAAAAACGTTCGCGAAATGAGCCTGAACTTTACATTTTCATGTGTGATTCCGAATCATGTCGATCTTACGAGGGCGTGAAACTTGACGCACTTGTACTATCTAAATATACTATTATGAAAAAATTATATTAATTTGCTTCTAATTAATGCTATGAATAATATTTTTTGTTCTCTCGTCTCATTAATTTTTTATTATTGTTAGAACTCTGACGATCTAACCTAAATTAATCATCATGGCTTTGATATATATTGATATATATTGGCTTTGATGGTGAGTAAAAAACGGAGCCTGCGTGTCACTAATAAAAAATCAATAGAGAAATTAGGCCAGAAATCAGCTTAAAAATGTGTTGATTTGAATATTTTGTTTTTATTTTCTAGGAATGTCATAATAATGTCTAATATGAGAATTATTAATTGGAAAATCATGTTATTTTTTATGATAAAAATTACCTGTGACATGACATTACTTGAGTAGTTGACTTTTTTTATTTAGGCAATGAATTGCCATAATTATCCTCGTTATTAATACTAATTAAATGCTTAACAAGTTGATATTTTCTAACTTTAACATTTTGATGTCTATACTCATTGTACTATAGCCTCTGGTTTTCTTTAGTCAAAAATTTTTTAATTTTATTTGATCTACCATCTTCTTATCAACAAATTACGATGATATGCTTACCAAAATTACTTGAATGTTAATGTTAAAAATTTTATATTTTTTTGAAATAACATGAGCAAACCGATTTCCCTTACCTTTATCCATAACTCCAACCGCACGTAAAACTCCTTAGTGCCGAAAAATCCTCTCCAAGCGCCATCAAAACAAACAAAAAAAGTTAAAAACAACAACCACCAGCCTCTACCGATCCCAAAACACAGCGCACCAAAACAGAAAAGTAGCAGACAGCTCAGCAGTTTCCCGCCGCTCCCCACCCTCTACACATATCCCATATATAACTCAGTCGCGGCAGCGCTGATCGCAGCCTCTACAGGCATGCGCAGGGCGCGCCGCTGCCGCCTCGCAGGCAGCCACCATATTGCGTAAGTATCCGCGCGCCGTGCTGTCTGCGTGTGTGTGTGCGTGCGTGTGCCAACCGCGGGCGGCGTGCACCGAAAAATATGATGAGCTACGGCCGCGTCGTCGGACAGCTGTCCAGGATAACGAGGCACGCTCACAAGAACACCTCCGAGCCCCTCAAACACGTCGGTGAGTCCTTTGCTTAATATTGTTTATTAATAGACCGCTCGGAAGTCGCCGCCGTCGCTCTACTCACGAGCGGCGGCTAAGCTTGTATTTTCGAATTTTCTATGGTTTACCGGATGACGTTGGCTTGATTAGAGATCGGTTAGATCTTGGGCTTGTTTACTGAGGTGGGAGCTGGGATTTTCAGGGGCTGGGGTTGTCTAGCGGGGACCGACCGGGACCCCCCGCGTGTGCTGAAGTTTGCGCTGGGATACATAACCTCTAAGTTGATGTAATTACCCGAGGATGTGCGTTAATCTACGTTATTGTTGTTGCTCGCAGGTTTCATTAGTATAAGTTGTCAGAGGTATAGTTCGAAAAGTAAGAAAACCAGGCCGACCGGCACGACAGCGAAGGTCGAGGAGTGCGTGCCACCGAAAGGTAAATTCAAAAAAGTTCCTCCCTTGCCACCACCTCCTCCTCCGCCGCCGCCACATGCATCGGCGCCGCCGGTACCACCGACACATGAAAAGCCTCCAGAACGGGTTCGGGCCCTGTGTGATAACAAAAGTTACTCCTGCCCACCTGACTGTCCGCCTGCTTATACAGAGGACTGTTTCAAACCTGGAGGACCACCGGACAAGCCACCGGAGTTCAAGTACTGGAAACACCTGATTGCGGCACTTATCTTGGCTGGAGTCTCTGTTTATGCGGTAAATCTTGCATTTGATTTTATTATTGTTATTGCAGAAACATTTTTAAGATTGGTCGATAGCTAACTGAATTATTCTGTGTTGTGTACAGTATGTCGAATGGTTTAGGGGAGATGAGAAGGATGAAGGTGAGTTCAGATGACAATTTAAATAATGGTCTAATTGTTTAGAGAGAAGAAATTGTTATTGTTGAAATTTTTTTTAGAAATTGAAAGATTAAAGAAAAAACGTGGAGAAATAGTCAAAAATCCTAAAGATTCTAGCAAAATACCTGGTGAAATTCCCTACTTACTGATAGGTGGTGGCACAGCTACATTTTCAGCATTTCGAGCTATAAAAGCTGCTGATCCAACAGCTAAGGTAAGATAATATATTTTGAACAATTTTTATTTTAGCACAAGCTTATAAAATATGTATAGGTCTTGGTAATAACTGCTGAAGGAGATCTGCCTTATATGAGGCCACCACTATCTAAAGAACTATGGTATTACAAGGAGGGTGCCTTAGATTCTAAATTAACTTTTAGGCAATGGAATGGTACAAAGAGAAGGTAATTAAAATGTTTAAAATTTTTGTTTATAATTACATAATTAAAGTATAAATAGTAAATCACTTTTAATGTATATTAATTTCTTTTAGTTTGTTCTACGAACCTCCTGAATTCTATTTACCTATTGATGAACTTAAAGAATCAGAAAAAGGAGGTGTATCAGTTGCTTCTGGCTGGAAAATAAAAAAAATTGATGCGTTTAAAAAAATAGCTTACTTAGAAGATGACTATGAAATTAAGTACGATAAATGCTTAATTGCAACTGGTAAGTACTTTATAATAGAAAGATTGATCAATGACTTCAATACAAAACCAAAAAAACTACAGTGAATTAATAATAAATTTACAGGTGCATCTCCGAAAAATTTGAAAATTTTTGAAGAAGCTGATAAAAACATTCAAGAAAAAATTATCCCCTTTAGAACAAAAGAAGATTATCTTGAATTAATTCGTAATTTAAAAAATCCCAAAATTAGACAAGTTGTTATTGTTGGTGGAGGCTTTCTAGGATCAGAACTAGCAACTTCTATATCACGAAATTGTAAACTACATTTAAATTTTACAAAATGAATATTTTTTTTATTCATTCTCAATTTATTAAGCAATTCTCACTTACAGTGGCACATGATCAGCAAAGAGTTACTCAAGTTTACAAAGAAAAGCATATTATGGCACAAGTTTTACCAGAATACTTAAGTGAGTGGGTTACAAAACATACAAAGTCTCAAGGTGTTGAATGCCTACCTAATGTAGAAGTTCACGATGTTAGAATGAAAAATAATAGATTATCTCTTACACTCACAGATGCTTCAGTTGTAAGTATGACGATTGATTTTAAATAATAGAAGCTTGCATAAATTAAACGGTTTTAATTTTTTATGGCCAACAATATTAAAACATCTCGAAAAAGTATGTATACATAGATATTTTCTAAAATATTCTAAAAAAATTTTGAATTTGCAGATAGAAGCTGATCAAGTTATAGTAGCAGTTGGAGTAGATGCAAACACAGAACTTGCAAAAGATTCACGTTTAGAGTTAGATCCTGAACAGGGTGGCTTTTTAGTAAATGCTGAATTAGAAGCAAGAAGTAACGTGTGGGTAGCTGGCGACGCTGCATGTTTTTATGATGTAAAACTCGGCAGGAGGAGAATCGAACATCACGATCATGCGGTACTCTCGGGAAGGTTAGCAGGTGAAAATATGACAGGTGCACGCAAACCGTATATACATCAGTCCATGTTTTGGTCTGATCTCGGACCAGAGGTCGGATTTGAAGCCATTGGAATCATTGATTCAACTTTGGAAACCGTTGGCGTGTTTGCAAAGGCATCGGAGAAAGATAGTCCTCTAGGTGCAGTCACTGAATCTGATGAGAATATTAGATCGACGAGTGAAGAGGTATTTTATAAATTTTAATTTAATTAATTTAATTTAATTATTATTATAAACCTACTACTAGATACTTAAATTTTATTTTTTCAGAAAAATGCTAGTGAAGATGTAACGGAAACTAAATCTACGTCAGAGTCAAAATCGAGTTCCACTGAAGTAAAAGTAGAAGATAGTAAAGAAAATTCTCAAAATAAATCTGAAACTGCACAAGGTGATGATTATGGAAAGGGTGTTATATTTTACTTGCGCGATAATGTCGTCGTTGGTATCGTCCTGTGGAACATTTATAATCGCATGTCGATCGCTAGAAGAGTGAGTAGAAAAATATTTAATATTACATTCAAGCATACATTTTTATAATCCATTTAAACTTACAAATCTTGTTTATTTTTTATCAGCTACTTGCAAGAGATACGACTTACGATGAATTAAATGAAGCAGCCAAGCTGTTTGCTATCCATGATGAGGACTTAGATATTTAGATTATTGTTTTGTATATACGCGAATGTGAAGGTGTTTTCGAAGCGTTTTTGATCACAATGAAAAAGGTAACTGGTATTTGTACCACTATTTTAATTTCATAATATTCATTCCGATCAACATTGAACTCTTGGTGAAAATTCAAGATGCTTCAATTGCCGAAAGTACGAACTGTAACTGCATTTAATTCATCTGCTAATCTCGGCGTTTGTGAATTTTAGCAGGAAAATAAAAACAGACAATAGTTAAATCATAAAAAATATATTTGTTTTCGCAATGTTTAAACAATTGTTTGTGCGATTTAGATAGCCTTTAACAAATTAAGTAGAAGTAATTATTAATGCAACTTCGACATTATGTATTATAGATATCCATGTAAATGAATTTCTTTAATCAATGATTATCTTAATATTTTATCGTACAAAAATACCAATTACAATTTTTCCGCGTTGCCTGAGGTTGTATCATTTGTTTTTTATTTTTATCAAAAGCTATTAGACAGCTGTACAAAATATAGCGAGTTGATGAACAATTTACATAAAAGTTAATACATTGTTTTTAATTAAAGCATTTAGTTTCTTGAACCATTGACGTTTTTCTTTAATTCAGTGAATCAAAGCTATCTGGAACGTTCAGTTTTCGCTGTGTCAATGGTGGAAGCACTTTTCCTCCATGCCTTTTTCCCAGACGATCCATGAACCCTATTTGACTGTGACAGCGATAATCTTCAAGAATCTGAAAAATTTAATAACAAAATTATATAGTTATTATTCATTATTTTTAATGAAAATCTGAATTATTAATCTTAAACTTACCATTTCTTCTGGCCACATTTTTCCTTTCATGACTGTTTGCAAAACATCTCCTTCACAATGATTCAACAAAGAAGCACAATAATATAATACATAATCCGGTGGATGCATTATACAAATAGCAAAATAATGTACAATTTCACTCCATGGAAGAATGCCCAAGAAACATTGCGTTAGGAGTCTGTCACAAATCATCCACCAGTCTACTCCACATTCTCTCTGGAAAATAAAGATTTAGTTTTTAAAAATATAAGTTTATAATTATTTTATTAAAATTTTTATTTTTATCAATTTGTATCATAGTCGATATAATTAAACTGATTTTATTAAATTAAGTTTTTAATTTTTCGTAAAAATAATGTTTTTGTTGAGCTCATAATATTCAAAATTTAAATCTTTTAAAAACTTACTTTTAATGCAAACTTTATTGTGGGAAATTCGAGACCAACTATGCTTTCAAGAAGATGAGCAAATAACAACCTGGTTGAAGCCTCCTCCTCATTACTTTCATCAACGACTTGCGCCAAGGCAGGCCACATAAACATTGTCGATGGGAAGTGTAAAAGACGATATAGAAATGTTTTGGACCTAGAAATTAAATTAAAAATAGAAAATCCTTTATTGTTTTAAATAGTTTGATATTTAAAGGTCAATGATGACACTAAGCTTCGGAGTCAATGGTAACATTAAAATGTTACAATTCTGACGACTAAGTTTTCAACCTGAGACCTAGTGCCTATGATGAAATTTGGTTAGCTCGAGTCGATGCGCAACGAATTTGTCGAGATGTTCGATTGATGGATTTTCTTAAGAGCATTAAAAATTATTCGTAAAATTTTTATCGATAAATTTTTATTGCGATCGAAAAAACATCATAAGAACTCTCCGATCGTTGAAGCGTTTGATTCGCGGCCAACTGAGGCGATTTTTATATTGAAAACAATATTTTCACTTCAAAACAGTAAGAACTTTGACTAATAATAAGATACTAACTTTTCCAGTTCGCCATTGCAGATGAGAAAGACCGTGGCTAAAAACCAGTCGAAACCATCAAAATGTAGCGACTTGTTGTAATTTATGAAATCATGTGACAGTTGAATAAATACTTTTAGATCCTTCTTAATTTTGTATAGTTGACTTTTATCCAATTGCCCGTTCATAACACCATAGTGGATAATAAAATCGATTGCCCGCTTTTCTTCCGGCTGCCAGTAATCGTCTTTGAATTCTAAATGCGAATTCCACTTGAAATGATCTACCCATTCGACTGTTTCAATAGCTTGTTCCATTTGGTCTAATAAATTTAATAATACCGTAGTCTATAAATAAACATAAACAAAGTAATTAAGTAAATGATGCTTAACAATTACAATATAGTTAAAAAATTTGAAAAAAGTAAAAAACCAAATGCGATATAAACATTATCATTTTTTCTGACAAATAGCTATAATTCCTAAAAGCTTACAACTAAACAAATCAATCAATTACTTATTATCGATTACTTGCATAACAAAAAACAAAATTTAAAAAACAATCTTTTTCTATATCCATAACAAAATTTCATATGAAATATCTAACTATACAATCTCGCATCCTCGCCCACCATCCCCATAAAAAAAAATCCTATCCCCAAACAACTATAGAGATATAAATCCACCCCTCTCCTTAAAATCTCAACTCCCCTTACCTTCATAGGCGCAGCCGATGCCTTGTGCGCCTTCCTCGTCTGCGACACCCACCCGCTGTCCCTGAGTCCAGGTCCGCTCTCCCCCAGCCAGCTGGCCAGCTCAGATTCCGACGTGCTGCGCTGCAGCAAGCCGCCGTCGTCGATGCCCTCCGGTGGAGGTAGGCTCGAGAACAGCCTGACCTCCTCCGGCGCGGCTAGATGCGTCTCGTTTCGTTTGTGGCGAGCGTAGTAGCAGTTTAGGATTATTTTGTGGCGCAGGAGGCCAGACTCGTCGACGATGTAGCTGCTCTTCGGCTCTAGCTCGTCGTCCTTGACGTAGGCGGCGTGCTCCTGGAACTTCAGCAGTTTGTCCTGGAAAATGTTTTTTTTTTAGATAGTGCGAGTTGGTGGTTTTTGAAGTATTGGTTTGGAAGGAGGTGAGATTGATTGATGGAAAGTTTGTTGTTTTACCTGAAAATGTAGGAGTTTGAGGAGATAAACGTAGATGTCCAAGTTCCAAATTATTGTTTTGAGGGAGAGGAGTCCCAAGTGATGATAAGGCGAGTCGAAGTTTAAAAAATGCTGAAAGAGCTCGAACAGATTGGTGGGGTATTCGCTTTCTTCGTCCTGGTTCGCTTCATTCTCAGTTGTCATAAAAGTTATAAAACCTGAACGAACAAAACATCATTTATGAATTCTTTTAAGCAATATAGTTTGATTATTCAGTGACCCCCGGCAAGCAATTCTATCGCAATTTCATTACGATTTTGCTGCAATTTAGTTTACAGAAATGGAAATTGCAGTACAAGTGCGGTATATTTCACACTTTAATTACAATTCCATTACTAGGAAATTGCTAAAAAACATTGCACGAATTAAATGATGATATACATAGGTGCAAACGGAAAGTAGCGTAAGGAATGAAAAATATTGCCTTCGCACATTGCGACATACTTGCAATATTTTTTATTTCTCACTGTAATTTCCACGTGATTCTGATACAATTCTGCGATATTTTCTCATAGCACATTCCATCTGCAATTCTGGAGTATAAAATAACTTTACCTGTCAGCTGCTCTTTCGAATTATAATTCTGACACAATTTCACTGCCTTATTCTATTGCAAACGTTTGCCAGTAAAAAGTAGTATAATCAAAGAGCGAAGCAGACCAGCCATATGTCACAGATAGATAAACGATTGCAATCACAAAATTAAAAAAAAAACCTTTACTCGCATCACATACTTAAACTCAAAATCACTTACAGTTCGTATTCAAAGAAAACAGGGCAAGCACATGAAGAAAGACTTTGACATTGGTGTTCTCCCAGGGATCGTGAAACTGTTGCGGGTCCGTCAGTACTTTGCTAAGCTCGACCAGCAGAGTTGACAAAACGTGGGGCGCAAGCTTCAGCAGAATTTTCACGCCGTGGGATAAGAAGCCGGCGTTCGATATAAAACTGACGACGTTGAAGTTGCTCCAAGAAGCTCGAACCGGAGCTATTGAGGCGCGGACCAATTCGTCGAAAGTTAGAGGCTCGTTCGAGAGCATCTGAAGGCCTAGTGGTATTGATACTATGCTTAGTAGCATATCTTTACATGCTCTGGAACGTATTGAAATACGTTTATTGTTAGTTTCATATTTAAATATTTTGATTTGAATGGATTAAACCCGGATAAAATTATATTCAAAAATAAAATTCTTATTAAAACTATTGCTTCGATTGGTTTCAATTCGTTTTTTGTTTTCTATAATTTTTTATAAGCTTTTTTTTAAATTCTCAAGGAACTGTTATATTAAATCATTAGTTTATTTTTACAGCGTAATTAAGTTAAAGGAATAATATTTCAACTAATAGAATAAAAAGGCTTTTAATAAATCTTTATACTGGTCATAACATTACCTGTCAAGATGCTGCGTTTTATTCTCATTCTCAACATAATATTTATCCAATTTGCTATAGAAATACGTAACGCTCGGATAAAACGTCTCTCTAACAATCTCTTCAACAACGTAAAAAATCTCATGATTATAAAACAGTTTTCCGATAAACTTAAACAAATCAAGCACATGCTCAATACTCATCACGGCAACAGGTTGTCTCAAAAGATTCGAAGTGTACGCGAGAATAGTTACAACTGGATAATGCGGACTTTTATTCTCTAAGGAAGCTGAACTGGCTCTATATTCGGTCATGAGAAAAGTGGGACCATCCGCTGTATCCAGCATGTGAGATAAAACGTCCAAGGTATGTGGCCACATTCTGACTTCTGATTGTACTAACGGGCTCAGAGCCACTTGGTAAAATCTGGCGTCATATAGAACAACGGATTTTCTCAGCAAACCATAAAGAGCCATTCGAACGGTTTCATACACACCGTTGGATGCCTCCGATGAAGCTAAGACATTCAGGGAACTCAGCAAGGCAGTCAGAAAGTCTGGCACGGAGAAGGAGTCTTCGGTTTGGGTCTCTGAAAGCAGGTTCCTCCCTGTGGAGTAGCTGCATAGCTGGGTTAGTAGGTTGAGGCAGTGAAGGAAGGTGAATGTTTCCACCGAGTCTCCTGAAATGAACACACTTGCTGGTTCATCGGTTATGGCTACTGTCACTCCGGTTGGAGGATTTTCCAAGCCCTTTTTAATGCAAGCTACAACATTCTGAATCAGCGATGGTGATTTTGAAATGGCAGTGCACAAGGTTTTTCTGGTTATCAAGCTGTGCATCCACTTTTTACTCCAGCCAGCTTGTGGCTCAAGGACAGATATTATGTGCAGCATATTCAAAGGCTTTGACTGAACTGTATTCATGACTGAGTGTGAACATAAGAAGGAGATAAATTGCTCTATCATGTCTTCGACAGGTTTATCTGTGGTTCTGATTCCTTTCAGAATTTCTTCATGGTGATCTAAAATTAACTTCATAACTTTGAAAAGTTTTTCATGCAGAAAAACTTTAAAGTTTACACCACTCAAAATAGTAGGCAGTGTATCGGAGAGCTTTTTTGAGTGGTACTGCTCCATGAAAGCATTAAGCAAATTCATGTAGGCATCGAAGAACCGTGGACAGTTTAAAAGCTTGGCATGGACCAATAAACTTGATTCAAAGATAGATCTGCTGCCATCAATTAATCCATCTCTTAATGTTTTTAAAAGAGCCTCCCAAGAACTGTTTCCTGTGACATTGGCTAATTCATTTTCTAACAAAGCTTCATAACCAGCAAGTCTTACATGATCTGGTTTATCAAAGCTCATTTGATCAACTATCTGACCTATTTCATCCACACTTCCTTTAAGTGACCAATCATCACCAGATAAATCACTCACATAAGAAAGTGAAGTCTGAGGACGAGAAGTAGCTGCAGAATTCAAGGCAGAGTTTTGCCTGGTGGTTACCCTTGAAACCTCCAATTGTTCAACAAACGAAGTTCTAATAGCATTTGTCAGTTCTGTCATTTCTCGTGAATTTATAATTTTTTGAGCTACATCGTAAGGATCTCTATTACTGTTTAAATTCTCGTCAATGGCATTTGAAAATTCGTCATTCAAACACTTCTTCATCCACTTTTTAAAACGAGGAGAAAGATTGCTCTCCATTGTGATAAAAATTATTTTTTTATTTATTTACAGAAAACAAACAATTATTTACGCTGGTTCATTCATCACCCACTCATGTCTCCAGACACTGTACTCCAATAGTCAAGTAATGTTTTGAATTTGTCACCATAGCAACTGAAACTTGTAGAACGTGCGCTAATTCAAATGTATAAAATTCAATTAGAATAAATTTATGACAAATATAGTAAACATAAAAAAATTTATTAATATATCAATATATATATACAATATAATATTAATTAAATATTCCATTTATGCTACTTATCACAATAAATCTTTGTCACATTCTGTTATAATGCAGCAATATGACGACGTAATAACAAATAAAATATCTCGTAACTTTCATGCAAAATGTAGAAATTTTAAATTTACAATTATTCAGAGATTCCTTTAACGGGCAGGAAGTAAAATATTAGCAGCTTTTGATCGCAGTGCGTAAATTCCGCCTTGTAATGAGCAAACCCCATAAACTTGACAGCTCATGAGAAAATCAGCAAACTAAAAAAAAGCAATTTATTAGTATATTTGAATTTGTTATTAAAATTGAATATATTTTTTATAAATTAACAAACCAGAGCATTATTCTGATCATTTGGACCAATTATAACGACAATACTATCTTTATTTTCTGCAAGTGGTTTGGCTTGTGGACCAAGGGAATCAATTTGAACATGAGCAAGTTGAACACTAGTGAAGGGAATATTAATACTTCCAACAATAGCACCTCGTTCAAATCTAAATAGAAAACAAATGCAAATTTCATTCATATAATTTTCTACTCTATGACATATATTTGGTTTTGTATATGATTAAAAAGATTCTTACTGTATATTATTACGAAGATCAACTACAATAACTTTTTCAGGAGTATTATCTAACAAGTTTAAAAAATCATCTACACTGATTCTTGGCATCTTTTCAGTTCCAGGTTCTGGTTCTGACCAGTTAGTAGCCTAAAACAACATTAATAATTTAAACTGATGTATTATGAGAGATTGAAACAATTTTTTAAAATTTACCTTAGACTGATTAAATTGATGCCTTCTATAAGTAATACTAGCTGGTGTTCTCTGATACATTGACATAGAATCTTTGACACAAAGTTCTATATCAATTTCAGGAAGGTCAGAGAAAAGAAGAATACATTCATTAAATCCAGATGTGAGTAAAGAGTCCCTTAGCTGTTTCAAAATTGCTAAGCCAACAAAAAGTGGAAAAGACGAATCTCCCAATAAAAGCTTATCCCATAAATGTAAAATTTTATGAATAGGAAAGACATCTGAAAATAAAAATTTACATAAAAAATTCTACTAATAAAAAGTATTTTTTGATAATAATAAACAAAGACTATAAATTACGAAAAATCAAACGAATTTATGTGTATATTGAATATCCAAGATCAGCTTAAGCGATACTTACGGGAAAACATAGTTAAAAACCAAGGAATAGCAAACAACTCTGGTACAAAATTTATAGATTTTAAATGATTTGCTAATTGTGGATCGTGAAAAGCAATAATTTGCGAAAATTTTCCCAAGTACTCTTGTATAACAGCTGAATTATCTTTTAAAAAGAATTTATGAAGATATTTCGGTATAAAAGCAGATAGACAAGCAAATGCTCGAGCTGAAAAATATTAAAATAATTTAAAGTAATCACATTTTTATTATAAAAAATTAACAATCAATACTAGAATAATTACCTTCATTATTAAAATTAAGATATAGAAAAGGCGCAGTGAGTGAATCAAGTCCTTGCCAATAAACATAATGTGGATTATCTCTGACCCATGCTTTCAGTAGCCTTTGTAGTCTTTCATGTCCAGCACCAGATGATAAAAGTTCGCTGTATTGATGACATCTTGGAATATCAACTTCTATTTGCCTATCTGTATGAGTTGGTGTTTCTTTATCAATCATATCGTATCGTTTTTGAATGTCGCCTGTAATTCCTAGAAGAGCTGCCCATACGGCGCCTCGTACTGGTGGTGGAATGTCCTTATGAGCTTCTCGAATTATAGCATCCTTAGTTATTGGATATATCTATAAATTTAATTTAAAAGATATGATTTATAGGTTTCAATAAGAAAGAATCAATTGAATGATGTAAATTTAAAATTACCTGGAGTAACCTATCATATAAAACTATTCTATAAAATTGATATTCTGTATCTCTTTCTCTTATGATTAGAGGCAGCTGAGAAGCAGCATCAGTCAAATCATCTTGTGCTTGGACATGCATCCTATATTTTAACAATATTTATATCAGAATTCTATTCTTATTTATTGATTTAATTTTTCAAATGTAAATTTACTTACTGACTTGTGAGACGAGGATAATTAGCAACATAAGGAATGTGAGATAGTCTTTGAATCAATGTATCAAGAGATACCTTAACTACTCTAAGATCAAGAAGCCCTGCTGTATCACGACGTCCAAACATTTGGCCAAGTAAAATTATTAAACTGTAAAAAATTAACTGATTATTAATTAAATCATTATTAAAGTGGTTAATAAATAAAATTGAAGTCAAAATAAATATACTTTGGTATTGATAAAATTGGAGGTCTTGAACGAATTAAACCTTGTTTTTTCAATTCAATAGATATATCTCCTCCTGCTAGCTGCCATAAATAATATAATTCATCCATTCTCCGATTTATTACATTTTCATACAAACTATCTTCCTTTTCCTTTGCATCTTTTTTAATAAAATCTTCAAAAATTGGCAAATTTAAAAGTTCTTCAGGTGTTTTACGCAAAGATGGGCGTATTTGAAGACAAGCATTTACAAAATCTATTACATGTTCAGGAAGTTCCTTATAAATAAATATTTAAAATAGTTAAATTGTTTAATTTATTAAAATGATTTATAGAGTGCATTTGTAATAAAAAATATAGACAAACCTCATATACATTAAAACAATTATTTTCACGTGATAAACGTTCGAATACACTATTTTCTGTATGAATTAAGCTTAGAACTTTTCTCAAACATTGTGACAGTTTAACACCAGGCCATAAAGTTCGTCCTAATAAACGTTCTGCTATTATCATTCCTAATGACCACGAGTCTACCTTTACACTTCTTACACCAGTAGTACCAAGAAATACTTCTGGAGCAGTATACTTTGGATACCTAGAATTAAAATAAGATTTGGATAATTTATAAAAAAACATAATTTAACTTAAAGAATATTGTGTAATGGTCATACATACCCAATAGGAAAAGAAACATTTTTGCCATAATCAGTCATATAATACAAGCCAAAATTGTAAAGTTGAACAGTTCCATTTTTACTGATAAGAATATTTTCAGGACTCATGTGACTATGAACCAAACCAAGATCATTCATGTGCTTTAATCCAACCAAACACTGATATGCTATTTTAACAATATCATCAATAGATAAATTCTCTTTAGATGCAAGAGGTTCTCCTCTGTATTCAGCCACAACAACAGTTCTTTCTAAAAAGAAAAGATAAATAATTAATTAAATCTTAATTTTTAGTTAAGTAATCAATTAACTAATAATAATAGATGATTACCATGTTTACTGCGAATAATATCTAAATAAGTTGACAAGTTTGGATGGTTAATAGTTTTTAGAAACTGTGATTTTCCCAATATTGTTATTGAATTTGGAGTCAGTGGCAAACCGTTACTTCCACACAGTTCAGCCGGATGGCTTTGAGCAAAAAAGGTCATTCCACCAAAACATCGTTCTTCGTTTTCCAATAGAGCAGGACACATTTTGAGTATTACAATTACCAAAATTCTTATTTATAATACAGTCCTTCTAACCTAACCTATACTTTTTATTAATTTTACACTCATTTCGACGTTCTGGTGAATTAAAAATTATTAAAAATTAGAATTAATCGGGATTGGCGTGAAACTATTTAAAGTTATTTAATAATTACTTGCTACGAATATCATTTTATCAAAAATTAGTTATCTGTACATCTGCGCAAACAAACACGGGTAAACGTCGAAGGCGGTGGGCGTTGATCAGCTGATCAATCAGCTGTTGATTTAAATGGCACGAAAATTTAAAATACCTTATCTGTTTTTGTTAATTAAATCATAGGATTATTTTATGATAGTAAGAGTGAATGAATAAATTGATTAAAATTAAAATTTTTCTTTTATTATACAATTATATAATACAAAAAAGTTTTATTACAAATTAGTATGTTCATTAGTTAGATGGCATTTCCTCCATCAATGAGGAAAGGAAAGAATTTCCATTAATGAGTTTTGTGGTGCCTATTACAAACTCAACATTCGCTGAAAAATGAAGAAATAAATGTTAGTTAGTAAATATGTATAAAGCAACTTTTAAAATATTAGATATTTACAGTCATCTTGTTGAGAAAGAAACCGTAGAGCTGATATTTCTGCAAATGTACAACCGCCAATAAAAAATACGAGGACGAGTTTGGGAGATTCCGAAGTTGAATCCTCGCTAATACCTAAATTCCCTAAAATGAAACAACGTTTATATAAACAAAAAAACGTATTTACATTCGAAAAAAAGAAATTTTTTACTTCAATATGGAAAGGAATCTTAAGAGAAAACAGTATAGTGGTTCCTTATTTTCATTTCTCATAAAATTAATACTTTTTGAACAAGACTTTGAGCAAAATTCGTATGTATACTTTACACTGTAAAAGTATACAGACCATTTTTGCTGAATTCTCTTAAAGTTTCTTTTCATACAGTAGTATTTGATTTATGTATATTACTACTAATTGTAGGTCCTGGCAACAGTCCAAGTATGTCGTTCAATCCTTGCCATCCTCCAGGCTGTACTAGCTGTTCAGCTAATCTAACACTCAGAGGAGCGTATATCGAGTGCACATAACTAATGTCTTTTGGAGCAATTTCACTTTCATCTTCCACTGTTAGTCTTAGAGCTTTCCTTAAAACTGCGTATGGCCTAACTGATTGTTGAACTTTTAGCAATTCAGTTTTTTCTAAATGCAATAAAGTTGGCAAATATTGATAGCCATATGTCTGTACAATTTCTCTTTTGTAATAATCAAGGAGCTTTTGCTTTAAACCAGAATTGGTGAGTGATTGAATGCACAAAAGTCTTAGAACTTTTAGAATAGGTTCCTGCTGTGCTATTAAGTCTTCTATATAAGAATTTGGTTTGTCAGTGTCAATACAATTTAAAAGTTCTTGTTCCACTTGTAATGTCTCCAAAAAACTAGTTGAGTCTGTTACCTCTTTAATCATTTCTGCTATTGTCGTATCTAAAATAAAATAAATAATTTTGTAGTTACTGTTCTGAAGTGATAATTCTCTCATTCTCTTTGAAAAACTTCAATAATTATTTTTGTACACTCACGTTTGGCTAAAGATTGTTTGGTTGCTAACATATGAGGTAATCTTGCTACAAATTGTTTGATTTCTTGTACACTTTTGTCACCATGCCTTTCATCAAATTGTGATGATATTACTTTTGCTTTTCTACTGAGAACTGGTCCCACTCCATTAAAGTTTTTATCCCTAAAAATATAAATAAAAATTAAATATTAATAGCTAAATAATCTATATATAATAAAATTGTTTTAAAAATAAAAATTAATACCGAATTTCTGCAAACAATTCTTCTCCCGAATTAAGAATAATTTTTTGCTTCTTTTTTTCAAGTGACATGACAGTAGGTGATTCATCAGAATTTAAAAACTTTTCAGCTGGTAATTTAACAGTAGCTGTAAAATGAATGTATATTTTAAAAAATATATAATTTACATAAAATATTTTTTAATTGTTAAAAAACCAAAACAAAAATAAATGTAACAATGATTGATAAAGATAATAAATTTACTATTTTGTATGCCAAAAATTTCATCGATTAAACCCTCATATGTCAGCTGAGTCACAAGAGGAGAGAGCAAATCTACAGAGCGGTCAAGTAAAAGCAGATGTTCAATTACTGGTGTCTGGGTATTATTAGTTTTTACATCTTCAGCTTCTTCTCTACTTAGCCTCTGCATTAAATCCCACACTTTACTTGCAGCAGGGCCTCTTCCAGTGACTTTAGGAATTTTTCCATAAAGCTTTTGTATATTTTGTAGAGCTTGTGCAACTTGGTACAAGCATGTAGGATCCTCTTCTAAATAAAATTCTTTATATGCATTGCTTAATTCCATAGAGACTAGATCACTATCAAAAGGAAAGAGATCACAAGGAAATTCTTCAATGAGAGTAAAATTTCCAAATACACCACGGTTTTGTAGCTTCTTTTCACAGAGTAGACTCTTACGAGGTACAAAAAATATATGGAACTCTTTACGTTGTCTACTTCCTTCTTCCCTATAATAACAAACATATTCAACCATGCTGTTAGTCAAATCATCATCAAATTAAACCAAACTAATATTTTCTGAAATACATTTCTTACCCATGAATATTTTGAGCTATTAAATCCATAAGATCTAAGTGTGGCCTAGTAATGAAAATGACATTGGTGACATCAGCGGATGGCAAGCGTCCACCCACCAATGGATACATTTTAATAACCTCATGCTCCTGGAGGATATCGTAATTGGCAACAACGCCCATTGGCCCACCAAGGGATTCATCCCACACGATAGCCTAAAGAACAGATTTCAAAGAACAAAATCAACATTGAAAACGTACTAGTTCATGAGTAAATAAATTATTTTAGTACTTTTGGTCCATCACACTTCTCTAATAAACACAGCAGCTGCTTTCTTGCTTGCTCCTGAATTAATCCTATGTTTAATCTTCCACTAGATAAGTGAGCTGACGACATGATCTTATTATGATCATTTGTAAATGCAATAGACACACGGCAATTATTTACGAATTAAAACCACTTGCCATTTTGCCAAACTCAGATTTTGACAGTATACATGAGTCGATGCCTAACCTAACCTGGATGTGGTGGGCGAAGCAGTAGATAATGGGTTGTCAAGCACTCGAAGCGTTGAGCGCGAAAATTTAAAAGGTATAAAAAATTTACTTATGCAAGTACTTTGCATTACATTAATTATTTTGGACTAACTAATTTGTAACTAATTTTTGAAAATAGAATAGATAAATTATTAATATCATGTAGTATTATAGTTATAATATAAAATAATTGTCAACTTTTATTATAAAATGTTCAAAAATTCAAAGAAAAATTGACTTAAAATTAAAATAAATTTATTTTATTTTTAAAATATTCTTTGTAATTATGAATTTTTAACAAAAATATAAGAAAATGTGCTTAGGCCACGAACGATTTTCGAAATATAAACGAGAAAAAAAGTTAAAAAATATATTTAACCCGAAATAACTATATTTAAATTTAATAGAACTGAACTGAACAATCAGTAAAAAGGTACCTCTCTGCAAAATTTTAGAGAGATCGATGAAAATAAATAAAGACTTAAGGATATTAATGAATTAATTAAAGTACTAATTATGAACAGTTATTATAATTATATTTTAAAAAATATCCACAAAAAATTTTTCAAGATACGGCCATTTGAACAATACAAAGCAAATCAAAATTACTTACAATTCTTAAGAAACCTTGCTCAAACTAATTGATATTATGGGATTTACTGGTAGGTATAGTAAAATTATGCATATTTGTAATAAATCGGCCCTTGACTCAGACCGACCAAACATTTATTATTGAAGCATATTTTAATTATCGAACTAGTAACAATCTGGATTTCGTTATTTTACAGTTTTTTTTCAATACAATATATGAATGACAAAAATTCGATTCTTACAAGAGCGTATACACTATGTAATACGTAAAACTCATTGCACTTTAATCGTTATAAATTATTATCAATACATTATAATTATTACAATATTCATCTCTTTTTTATTAAATATTCTGATAATTATAATATCACTAAAATTTGTTTTCTCTACGCTTTTCGTACGTTCCATTAAATAAACTGGATCGTTTACCTCGAGTTCTTAATGTCATTATACAAACATGTCAAAGTGGTCCATTCGCGTTTTACAAATGACTTTTATCAATATCAATGATTTAACAATGATTATCGAAACATTTTTTGGCGCTCACAATAACAGAGCTTTTCAACGACTTACAACATTATACGAGAATCTATCGAATTCCATTTAGTTTCTAAAATTCGGAAGAATCGAAAATTTCGCACAATGTATGCTCATTCGAGTGTCGGTTATTACAATAAACCAGTCGAAGGCTGCTCATTTAAAACTGTATAACAACAAACGGTTTAGTATTCAAATTTTCTACGCTTTGATACCTTAAAATCTTTCATAAAACTTGTTCAATATTTTCGATGATTTCAAGTAGTCTTTAGTTATCTGCTATTTTATTTTTATTCATTAGGCATCCAATATATTCGTACTAAAAAAATGAGAGAACGATTCAAAATGAATTAGAGTTCGAGTTCGACTCTTATGTATGTTTATATATAATATATCTTATAAAAAAATCTTCGTTAAAACGTTCGGCTAAAACGCTATTTATATATAGGTACGTTTCATCACAATTATACATATTTATTTACACATGCATTATCGTTATACAAAAGAAAAAAAAGTAATAATAATAAACCTGATCGCTCATTCCATTCGCGATTTTTCCGCGACAGGCGCGGAATCTTTCACAGCCTTATAGTACATAAAAACACCGTTCACTCACAGACGTTTTTCTCGCTTAAATTAACGCATAATTTATGTCCATTCTCGCGATTAACTTTGCCATCGAAACTCGTCGACGAAAATTCTTATTGAGATTCATTTTACTCGAGACAGAGCAAGAAAAAAGATCTTTATACTAATTCTACAAGAAATAAAAATTAAAGATAAACAAAAAAGCGACCAGTTTTTTCGGCTATATGTATATAAAAAGACTCTAAACGCTTTCGATATATTAAAGGAAGATATCGTCTACGTCTTGGACGTCAACTATCTATATATGTTCAACGATCAATTATTAAAGTCTAAACGAAAGCCTGGAACTTGTGACGTGCGCTGAATCCTACTAGCAGTACAAAACTGTATCAGTTCGAAATTTGTATTTTCCTAACAAATGAGAAATACATGCCAAAAACTATCGAACTAAAAATAAACATTTTCTTCATGTGGCTCGCACATTTATTTAAATTGGTAAATACTTGTTTGAATACTACCAATTTAAACTAAACATATGCCCAGCATAAGAAGTCAATATTTATGTCAATTCAATAAAACAATTCACCTAGTCGTCATTACTTTTTTCACCTAAACATCGTCACTGAACTCCATAGCTTTAAAAAAAATTTCGAGCTGACGCAGCACTGTCATAGCCGCGCGACACGTCCTGGAGATTCTCATGTCGACGAGAGAGATTCGAAAATTCAGCCTCTCCGTGTATGTCCGTGTATGTGTGTGCGTGTGTACATCTGTATGCTGTGTTTGGGACGCGAACATGTCGCTCCGATGATTCTAGGACGAGAAGACAGTAGAAGGGAAGACTCGTTAAGAGGAAAGCGCGAGGCCCAGCCGAGCGAGAACCATTTCCTTTCTTAGCCGCGTGATTTCCCAATACACGTCGTGGACTGTAATCAGAAAGAAAAATTTAATTAGATACGTGCCGCTTCTTGCATCTTACGGCTAATTAATGTCTTTTGAGGCTGTGAGCTTTGGTACATTTCAATTCATTTGGAGGAGTTCATGGACTGGGGAGTGCAGGCAGGGAAGTAGGTAGTCGATTGTAGAAGTTTGAAAAACTCACCAGAACTTTTAACAAGGCCGCGTTCTATGTATCGGAGATAGTTGAGGAATTCGCAAACTGCTATGATCTGTTGGAAGGGTAAAAATAATGTGAATACTGCAGTTCGTATTGTTCATTAAAAATAATGTGAAATATTGACTTTTAAAGTTTTTAACTTACTCTATTCCTACATATTTGTGAAATACTGTGCCACTGATTCTCTTGGTCTCCCATTCGCATGCGATAGTGACATTGTCTGGGTGCTTCTAATAAGGCGCATTTTCTGAAATAAAAAAATTAATTAATTGTAAAAAATACGTTAATTTTAGATTAGACTATATTTTTAATGTACATAAAGTGAAAACAATAGAAAAACGAACTTTAGTCTCTTTTGAAAAAGTTTTTTCAAATGAACGAAACAATGAATTTCATTACTTTTTACTTTTCCATGCGGCGAAATAGCTTTTGACGAATATAGACAGCATTTGCTTTGAGCTAAACACTATTGATTTTAAGCTTAACTGTCTAACAGTCATACGTTCTTTGCTTACATAAAGTACTTGACAATAGGATTACAGTAGAGCCAGTTAGTCGAGGCGGTGATAAAAGAGTGTATATATATCATTCGCCATAAATCAGCAGAACCCGAGTACTCATTAATTATCTCCTCATCAAATATTGGCCGAGCAGAATAGCCGCCGCTGTGTATTTAACCCGGGTATACAAATAAACAGTCGAACGTCTCAATCAATCGAGCAAACAATCGAAATCCATCCAATTGGAACACAATACTCTACCCGTTCTACAAAACCCTTTATTAAAAAAACCTAAATTCAAACTCTACCAGACCTTGTACAAAAAAAGAGAGATTTTTATACTCACTTGGGAAAGCCGAGCTTGGCCTTATCGCTGACTGCCTCGATGAAGATGATGCCGTCAAGGACAGCCTGACGTACGCGAGCTCCAAGCTCTGTATTTGGAAAATCAAGGCAGAGGTCGATGTCCTCGCGGAAGATGCGCTCGACGAACGGCTCGCTTTTGTCCACGCAGGGGCTAGCCTTCCATCTGAGGAACTCGGCGTGAACGCGTGGGTCTACTTCCAGGCCCAGCTCGCGGTTCGTATCCTTCTCGCGTTCCCTTTAATAGAAGGTACGTATTTTTCTGGTTAGTTTGATTCGATGTGTTGTAGAGGTGATTTTTGCGAGGTATACGTGCGAGAGGTGGTTCAAAGATAAAATTTAATGCAGAGCTTTTCATTTTGCAATTATAAAGTAAATTTTCACAAATTTCTTTACCAAACGACCATACACACTAAATTCAAAATTAAATTCCTCGTAAAACCACAATCTCCAAATCCCCTTCATCGCACCTTCCCACCGCACCGCTTAAACCGCAGCCCCTCCCCTCTCGCAGCACCCTCCCAAAAAAAATCCCTTCACCGCATCCTAAACCCACTCTCTCTCTCTCACCTCTCCCTCTTCTTCTCCCTGTCCTTGTCCCTCTCCCTATCCAGATCCCTGCCTACGTCCTCCCTGGCGTTGTGCTCGCAGGGCAGCGATGTGCGCTGCTCTCGCTGCGGCGAGTCGGGCGGCGAATTCTCCCTGCCGTACTTGAGATTGAAGTGGGACGGCGAGCGCCTGTGCTTCTTGGCGAAGATGCCTCCGCCCGCGCTCTGCGAGTCGTCGGAGCAGCCGTTGCAGGCGATCTGGGGATGCAGGTGAGGATTGGGCCTGGCTGGTGTTGAAGTGAGCACGAGGGTTTTGAGGGCGGCTACCTCGGCGGCGAGGACCTCGGATTTCATGCGGGATTCTTCGAGGAGGCGCTCGGCTGTGGCCTGGCGCTGGTTCGCCTCGCGCACCATGTTGTGGGCCTCCTGTGAAGCGGATGTGAAAGATGATGTTTAAATTAGGTTTTGATAAGTGAAGATTGGTGGTTGAATGTAAAGCTAAGTGGGGGATTATTTAATTGTAATTAAATTCATATATGTGATAAGCGAAAGTATTGAATATATAAGAACTTAATAAAACGGTAGAAAAAAATGAAAATACTGAACATTTTCAATCAAACTAAAACGAAAGCGTACCGATGTCAAGAGGCTATCTTGACCCTATCGAACAGGAGCATCTCATCGATAATCGATGAAAAACTCGTGTATCCACTTTCCTCATTAGCATACATACGGCTCTAAAGAGGAGCCTCTGGAGGATCGCGCCGAGCGCAGAAATACAGCCAGCGCTAAAAGCGACGAGGCGGGGCCGGAGCCTCCCGAATTTGCATGACAAGTGTGTCATCCTATCCGCGAATCAGTAGAAAGAGGTCAGATCCAATCAGACACAGCCAGCTACTTCTCTCCGTTAAATTTTCACGTATACATGCATAAAGCTCGGATGAATCACGGACGGAATCCCACGTCTCTACTTACAGAACGATAGATCAATAACGTCGCTTTAGCCGGCTTCGCGGGAGAACAAAAATGACAGGGGCTCGTCGATTTCGCGTTATTTCAGGCTCTTCCGCTTTTTTTTTCCGGCGCCGAGTAATCTCCGGAAAAAGCCGGCGGGAAAAATCGAAGCTTTTGGGCTTCGCTCCGGGCGGCCTTTCATTTCCATACGAATCGAAGCCGGTGACGCGAATCTGCGATTTTGATGCCTCGGCTTAATGCAATATTCAACAAGTTTGCGTCATTGACTGTTTACGTTCCGAGAGGGATACGAGCGGGCTGTAGTAGCCGCGTGTGTTTTCGAGAAGGAGGAAAGATGGTGATTGGAACAAACAGAGCTGCTGGTTCCGTTATAGCTTTGGTATAGAAGCTATACTCTGTGCTCACTCGATAAAGCCGTACTATGCTTCCTTTTGTCTTTTATACAAGTGCCCCATTAGAGAAAGAAAAATAAACAGTGACCTTATCGATTTAATTTAAACTATACAGGTACATCCATCTATTAAACAGCTGATAAACCAACCTGAAAGAGGCTAGCCGTGAGCTCTTCAAGCTCGGCTTCGACGTCTTGTCTGATCCGCGATAATCGAGCCACCTCCTCGTCTTTAAGCTTGAGCTCCTCATGGGCGCGCCTCAGCTCCTCCTGAAGCTTGGCTATCGCCTGCTCCTTCACCTCGGCCACGGCTCGGCCCCACTGGACCGTCGACGGCGACGGTGGATCATCGTCTGTTACGGCCGGAAGCACCTCGCCGTTCTCGGCTGGGATCGAGGCCGTAGACTGGTGGTTTACCGGCTGGAAGATGAAAGAGAGTTAGGAGAATGCTTGGTTTGGTTGAAGGTAGAGTTTTTGAGAGAGGTTGTTTATGTAAGAGGAGGGATTACGTTGGTGATAGTGGATTATTAAATTTTTAATTAAGAGAATTTTCATAACGCTTTTGCAATAATTTTGGTTGTGTTTGTGGGGATTAAGTACGGCGTGGCTTCCTACAGTCGAGTTATAATTTTGATTTTAATTAAAATAATTAATAATTTAATTAATTTATTATTTTAAGGCGCTTCTTATCGAACAGATAAATAATTTTACAGGAAGAATAATCTTTGGAATTCCTGCGTCAATTTTCCGCGCTTTTTTAAACTCGCCGAGCTCGCTTCGGCATGTTATGAATTTCGTCGTAAAAGCTACAGGCAACGTTTCTAGAACCGTCTAAAAAAAAAAGAAGAAATTAAATTTCAAGCGGTTTAAGGCGGCCGGGCCGGGTTTCCTTTATGCGACGGCGCGCGAGAAAGTCTAGCTGCGCCTTTTTTACTTTCACGTTTTTTGTCAACGCCGAGAGATAGTTCGGCGCTGGAATTCGTAGTTTGTATGAAATTCTTAAATCCACGCGTTCTCTATACTATCAAAAAATAAGCACGCGACTTTTCATCGTTCTACGACGCATTTTTAACTTCAATAACGTATCATTAATCCTTATTTTTCCTCGTTCCCAACGTACCTTAATTCCCGAATAAATCACAGAGTGAATAGAACCACTTTTAATTATTCCGATCTACGCTCCTAAAGAGAAGCATCATCATAAAGCCAGCCATTGAAAACATGAAAAAGTGAACGAACCTCACGGCGTCATAGGATTACGCAAGAAAACTTTTATCCCCCTCCCCAGCCAGCTAGACCAGTAAAAAAGTTAGGAAGATGCGCGCGCTCAATAGGATTCATTATTCAGAGTTGGCTCGTAAATAAAAAAGCTCGCCTTATACTTCTTCATTCTATACGGCTCCATCGTCTCGGCGTATAACTCGGCTGGAGGGGAAAAAAATTCCGTGAAAAATGTACGGCCAGGAACGAGCCACGAGTTGCGCCTGCTGAGGCTCCCGTTGGGATCAATCCCCTCTTCGCAACGCGGAACTAATTAGAATCCGAAAGTCAAGGTTATTAAAACTCTCGCTGTGGCAGGGAGCGTAAAAAAGTGCATATTCTAGCGTATATAGCTGCGGTTGTGAAGAGTCGGGCTGAATCAATGGGCGGAGGAGAGAGAGAGTTTGACGGTGGAGTAATAATAAATCGCTGCTTGAGGGAGGCAATAACGCGGCTTTTCGAGCTTTTTTAAAGCTGAGAGGATGGGTTTGAATGCGCGGGGTCGGGTTGAGCGATCGGAGTTTTTATAGAGGATGTTTATGCCGTTAATTTTGTTTGTTGATTTTGGTGTCTTGTGACGGTGGTATTGGAGTTTGGATAGGTTTTTTAAAGTTTTATTTTTGTATTCGTGTACAGGTAACAGTTTAATTATTTTCTTTGTTGATTATTTAGTGGTATAGAGGAATAATATTAAAAAAATTATACAAAATGCTTAAAAAATTCTTTTGAGGATATAACGTATTTTAATTTGAGTACAAGCTTTCTCTGTCTCTTTATTAATCACTGTCCATGGCACAGAATTTTTAATTAAGTCCCATCCTCAAATACCATACGCATCCTCATTTTACAACTACATAAAAACTTAATTAAAACTAATTAATTAAATCACATCATCAACATAACATATTCCAAACAAACTCCCCTCCCTAAAAAAACCAATCCTCACCCCAAACTCCCACCCAAAACCCATCCCCTCAAAACCCAAATCATCTCGAAACTCACATTCTCAGCTCCATCGTCCTTCGCGACCTCAGGCTCGGCCACGCCGTTGCACTGTCTCGTCTCCTCCTTGGCCGGCTTCTCCTCGCTCGGCCGCTGATCCGGCGCGCTCTGGCTCTGGCCTAGCTCGGCCGTCTTGGAGCCCTTGTCGGACGAGCGCCGGCGTGCCAGCACGCCCCTGGGCAGCAGCCCGCTGCCGCCGTTGTACGAGAAAATCGAGAGCGGTTTCGTTGAGCTGGAAGGTAGAGAGACAGGCGTAAAGTTTTCGAGTGGGTTTAGTCGTGGAAAGTTGGTAGATAAGGGGGAAAGTAGAGAGAATTTTGGAGGAAGTTGGAAGCGAGGGTGGGTATGAAGAGTTGGTGGAGGAGTGGGAGGGATTAAGGGGGATTAGGGGTTGGAGAGCGGGTTGAGGATAGGTTTGTTTTGATCGAGGTTTTTTTTTGTGGTGGGGATTGAGGGTGAGTTGACAGGTTTGGATTTGAAATTGTATGGATTATACCAGATTCTTTGGGAAATTGTGAATCCTTTGATAGATGTGTATATACGTAATGAGTGATATTGATATACAAAGGATTCGCAGATGTGTATATAATGGGGGAAAATGTTTTCAGTTTTCAAAATTGAATGAATTTCATGGTTCTTTAAAAATTAAAATACTTTCATTTATCGATATTTAATTTTAGTATTTTTGCTTTATTTGCATGAATGATTCTTATGATAAATCTTAATGTTGATGTTATAAAAATAAATAAATTAGTATGGAAATGAAAAGTTTTAATTAAATTTGCAATGCATTATTGGAATATATTATACCCTTTACCGAATTTTACCTGCATAAGTAATACGTTAATGGTACAAATTTTAAAAACAAATTTAAATATAATATTTTTAAATGTTAAATTCGATATTTTACATTATTGCATTTTAATGATTTCAAACAGCACGTGAAACGTCATACGAACAAATATTTATGCTTGCCCAAGTAATTAAAAATTACGAAATAAATAAAAAATTATATTTTAATTAAAAATATTTCTTATTACAAATCAATAACGAATCATACACCGCGCCTCACTTACAAACCGGAATGGAATAATAAACTTACCAATTTAAAATTGAAATTTTCATTAGGAAACTTTAATTGGCCGCTTCTATTCCCTAATTGCTTTAGCAATCGGTCGCATATAACATGCAAACTCTACTCTCACGATTTTCTCAATTAACCAAACCACACTCGATTAAAATAGAAAGTGCACGGCGAAGCATCTTCTCCGATTAAAATATAAAAGCCAAAATCCAATCACACGTTTATAGTCTCTCCTTCCCGTCCCGAACGAAAAGAAAAAAAATTTTTATGAAAATTCAACGAATTTCTCACAAAGAAATACGAAAGTCGCGTGACACGTGAAACTAAGCGTCGGTTTCGAGCCTCGCGCTAGAACTGCGTATATGCCGTACTGAGATTACAGTTTGCGTCAGCGCGGCCGAGTATCACGTGTATGTGGATAAGTACAGTTTAACGCTATTTCTCGAAAGTTTTAGCGCAACAATTGGGTTACGCTATTGGGACTGCTGTGCCCCAAACGTTTCGTAAACAGCTTTCCGCGAAATCTGTGACGAATTATCTTCTGTATGTTTCTGCGATTCGATTGGAAATTATTTTCCTTGATTGCGAAATGTGTTGGCTTGTTTGTTTATGTGTGTGATAGCGTCGATTGAGAAGGAAAATCTTCTTAGTTAATACATAGGTCAAGGTTTGACCTGTGAGAATATAAATAAAAGTATAAAAACTGAAACTTTTATTTCGTACGAATCATAAAGCGTAATATAAAAACAGTAGTATTTCAAAACTTTACGTTCCTCCTTCAGCTGGAAAATGCTGTACAAAGGAAAATACTTGCGGAATAGTTTAGTCAGGCACGTGTCGGACTGTATTTTGTATGCATCTACGTGCAGGCGCATGCATGTATATACACGCCATCTAAGAGAGCTCGCAAACTTTAACCGAATATCTTTTAGCTTTCCATCAACTTGAAGAGTCTAAAATTTTATTTTCACGTTTTTTTTTTATGATTTATTATGTGCTGTTGTTGAAAAAGTCGAGCTTATTTATGTTTCTTTTGTAATTTTAATGTAACTGTTCCGATATTGTAATCAGCTGGAATTTTCAATACGCTGACACAATAGTAAACGAACATAAAATTTTCACTGTAGCCGACACTAACAATAACTCGGTTAGTTTTTTCAAAAGTAAAAAGAAAATATGTAAAGGTGATGAAAAACCTTCTACGTTAAAACGAATGTAGTAACCCACTTTTTAAAATTTAATTTTCAATTTTTTAAAATGAAACAATAACTCGACATCGAGAATTTTTCCATAAATTCTAAATTAAATGCAAAAAAGTAGGTTTCCGTGTTTTCGATAAAAAAGGAAGATCACAACCCTCTAATAAATAAACTTAACCCTTCCCCACCCAAATCCCACCATCTCTCACCTCTCTCTACAAAACTTGGCGCTGTCATCCTCATCGAACAAGCTCGTCGGCTCGTCCAGCTCCTCGTCCCTCTTGGCCGTCCCATAGCCAAACAGATCCGTGGCCGCCCTCGCCAAGTCGCTCTTCAGAATCGGATGAGGCCCCGGATGTGCCACCGCACAATCAGCCTCATCACCGTAAAGCTCATCTTCATCAGTGGTGTATTCCTCGTCGCCTGTCGTCCCGGTACTACCGGCGCGACGATGTTTAGTCGTCAGGGGCCGGTAGGCGTACTCGCTGGAGCCGGTCGTGGTGGCAGAGTCGCTCGAGTCCATCGAGCTCGGCTGCTGCTGCTCCTGCACCGACTTCATGGCCGGCGGCTCAGCCAGCCGGGCCGCTGGGCGATGGGCTGGAGTCCTGCAATCAGAAAGAAGAGGGCTGGTTGAGTGCGTTGGTTTGATGTTAGGGTGACGGGGGGAACGTTTTGGTGACAGCGGTGGGATGGGTCGCTTTGTCGGCGCGCTTTGAACGTTTTAGTTTTTAAAAGGGTAGCCTTTTTGTGGGAGTGAGGGGAGGGGTTCAAAAGGATGAAGTTTTGGTGGGATGCAGCGTGGCTTTTTTATATTGTCGGATGATTTTTTTTTTGTTTGAGAGAAGTTTGTGGAATAGGTTTTTTTTTTGTTTTCTGACGCTCGTTCTTTTCTTTTTTGGATATGAAAAATGTTCAAATGTTCATTGTAAGTCAAGATGCATTGATAAAACATGTAAAGCAAGAAATTTATGCTGAGTGCGAGTAGCAGAAAGCAAACTCAGGGTCTCAAGTGTAAAGCCCATAAAGCTCGAGAATAAATTGGAATTTGATATGAATTTACGAGACCCAAGCGCCGCCGAGTTTTATCTTTTTATGCGCCTATTATTCTCAGGTTAGTTAATGCGATATTCCGCTGTGTATACGTATCATTGATAAGCCTTTCAACGAGCGACACCACACCATAAACTCGGCAGCTTATATTCATCAAGTCGTGCGAATAAACACGATAAAAGTACGGGATGAAAACAATGCTGGTACTGCATAATTTCGTTTTTTTATCTTTTTTCTCAAAAAAGAATTGGTCTGATTGAATTTTAGCAGAACTCTTACAGCTTCGAAGAATTTAACAAAAAGTACGTTGTCCCATTATTTCACATTACTAACAATAATGGCCTGTTAATAAGTTGAGCTACAATGCAGCGTCTAGTTATAAAGTGCATAATAACCTGAGCGCCGAAAATTTGATGTTCAAATTTTTATAAATAAATTTCCCCGTGTTTCCGCGATTTATCGAAAAAGCAGATAATTCATCAACTTAACATTACCCAATCTCGAACATTAGGAATAAGCTGGTGATATGCGAAAGCATTAACTTTGTTGTGTTTATATTTATTAAGCTTGCTTCATATTCGTAATACGTATTGTTATATATTCACAGCAGCATATTCATTGTGCGCTTCGGAGCGAGTATAATATTATTTGATTTGCGAATTTACGAGTAGAAATTAATTTTCAAAACTTTGTGGGCCTCTGTAAATTGCAGTAGAAGTGGAGCAGTGTGCTAAGGCATAAATTCAGCTAATTGTGTACTAAAAAATTTTTGTTGCCTTTTGGCCTAGTACCAGCTATGAAAATTCAGTTACAATTAAAGCCTTATTTGGTCAAATAAATTGTGGTAGTAAGTGAGAAAATGGGCAGTGAAACCTATTTAATTTAAATTACCCACAATATGGTACCTCTTACATCGCATTTCACAACATAATGTTTTTGGATTCTGATATAATATATGGTTAAAACCATACGACGTCATACTTCCAGTAGCTCCCGCATCGACAACTCAGGAAAATCCTCCAACAAACAAAACCAAGGAGCGAAGACAAACCTCTTATCCTGTTATCACAAACGCAACAAAAGAATCCTGAAACCCAACATACATTTTTTCCCCCGACACTTGCGATAAAAAAAAGCAACGCATTCAATCCCAGAAAACAATGCGGCGACGATAGCGCGCTAGCGACTCGCATGACATTGCATTGAAAAGGACGAGGAAAAAAAAAGCGGGATGTAACGAAACGACGATCCGTCATTGGGCTATGAAAAATCCTTGCCTCGCACGGCACTTCCGTCGCGTAGCGCGCGCGTGCAAATCGTCAAAGAATTTTGCATTCCAACGCGCTCATAACAGCCGCACGCGCGGCATGCATCAATACTGGCAGTCAGCTGTTGGGATATACTCGCTGGCTATGCCCAGGTGATCTGTCTGCTTTACGACTTTCCGTCACGCAGGAAGACTCGTAAAATAAAATCCTTTCCTCGATAATTACCTAATCAAACCACTCACATTCCCGCTCTCTCGTGCATTCCTTTAAAAAAAAAGAAAATCAATTCACCCTTGAAATGAAAAAAATAAGACAAAAGGAATGCGAGGCACGCGGCAGGCAGGACTAACGCACTCCACATCGGAAAAGTTGCGCAGAGGAATTCGCGCTCAGGGGGCGTCGGCACAGAGCTATATAATACATCTCCCGCAAGTATTTTCCGCGCGGCTGCAGCCGTCGTAATGAAGTTTCCGTTCTCACGATTGCCAGCCTGCCTCTTCGTATACGGCTCCATCTACACACGCTGCAGCAACGCGCAGCAATATTTGAGCGCGGGTTATACTTTTTATTTTTTCGCGTTTCTGGCTGCGCGCGGCGCAGTGGCTTTGGCTATCGCGCGCCGGAGCGTCGCGACTGGAGTTTTGAACTCTCTCTTTTCTGCGAAGGAGAGGAGAGAAAAATACGAGGCGGCTCTGCCGCGCGTATATAGCTTCTGCCGGGGAAGCTTTATGAAATTTCTCGCCCGGGCTGCAGCGCCTCGAGTTTTGGTAAATAGGATTGGGGATTTTTAGTCGAGGAAGGCGAGCGGGATGGCTTTTTTTAAAGACGCGTTGGCTCTAGTGAAGTGCAGATGGTTGGGAAATTGCGTGGATGCAAGATGGAGGCTTTTAAGGATTCGTAAAGAAGTAGGGAATATGAGGGTTAATTCGAGACGAGTGGAGATAATGTTGTATGAGATCGTAAAAGTGCATTGCAACTGAAAAATATCGAGATTTTGATTACGTAAGCCGGCTAATTAAAACGTTCGCATCGAGGGGAAAAAGTGTGCTTATTAAAAAAGAAAAAATTAACCATATCAGGAGTCGACGGGAAATCTGAGAAAATAATGCAGTCAAAGCCGGGGATTATACATGGGAAAGGCGTATGAATTAAAGTACGCGCCGGCAGTGGATAATGGCGGGATCCGGTCAGACGTGTCTATTTAATATTTATAGTTATACTTTCCCGTGCGAATTCTCGAGTTTCAGCTATATTTTTTTTAACCTTCCCATCAATTATGAGAGCTGCTTTTACTATTTCTAAAGTTTATGTTCCGCTGAAACGGAAACTACTGTTTTCACAATGATCGTTGAATGATATGTTTGTGTTTCTGGGCATAAATAGGGTAAACTGGATGTGAACTAAATATTACTTTCTCGTTTTGACAGAAGTTATATAAAATATACAGAAAAAAAGATTTCACATGTCGCACACGTATATCGCTGAAAAAAATGATGAAGTAAACAAAAAATATGAAAAAATATTCGCTCGACTTGCTCTTTCAAAAAAAAATTTTCAAATTGAATCACTTTTAAAACATTTCAGTTGACTATTTTTACGATGGACTAAAAAAAGTTCTTTGTAACAAAATCCAATGATTAACAGTTAGTCACATGAATTGCGACAGCTGAACGAATGCCTTATTGAGGTCAATAAATTATGACTGAATATATCTCTCTATACACGTTTTATTCCCAGCATCAAATTTTCTTTTCTTTTTAATAATTTTATAAATATTCCAAGTAAATACATTTTCAAAAAATCAGAACTGCTCTAAATAAAAAACACAATAGATTCGATTATCGTACTCCAAAAGATCAGATCAATCATCAAATCGAACCAACTATTCCCCTCATCATCTTAACTATACTTCCTCACAGCTCCTCACCGACAAATCAATCACCATTACAAAACACACACGACTGGCATTGCGAAAAGGCAGCTCCATTCTTCCCAACAAAAACCAACTAAAAACTCCGGGAACCTCTCGGCCCCAACAAAAAGCCATTATCCCTCCGCACAATGCAAAAACTTTCAACTCTCCACGCGTCAAACTCGCTCTTCCTCCGTATACACCCGCTAATTACAACGCCGAAGCGAAAAAAAACGCGAGCGTTACGCACCTGGCGGCCTTTTGTTTATCATAAACAGGCAAAATTTCGCGAGCGCTTGCCTATAAGCGCGCGCCGCGTTACATAAATCTTGGCCTGGGAAAAGCGCAGTCGCGCAGGGACGTTCATAATTAGAAGCCAGCTCTTGCGCTCGCGGCTTGGCCTTTCAGCTCTCTCGGCTCTGCCGGCGCTTCTTTATAATTTAGCCGCTTTTCATTTTACGCTCGGCTTTCGCGTCACTTGCTGCGCCTGTTTGTTCGACGAGTATTTTGTTGGGAAGCCAGCGCGGGGATTTTATTTATAAACGTGTCGTTTTTTGTAGAGGCGGTTGGATTTTCCGGTAGATAAGGTGGGTGGGCTTTGCTGGTGGGTGGATTTGGATCTCGGTGAGTGGTTGCTATTTGTGTGGAATTTAACTTGAAAAATTTTACTGTGGATGCTTATAGGTTTGGAAATGAGGGTGTATTAATGAATGGAGTGTTAACTATTTCGGGCGAAGCCGAAACGTGTGGATTTTGGTCGGTTTTGTGAAAGATTAATGACGATCGATATGATGAGAGGCGTAAATAACAATTATATTATATTGCATGACGTAACGCTCGAACGGTAGGTGTATTAATAACGAATGATGTTTACGATGAAACGGTGTCACTATTTCCATTCTTCTACTACGTCTAATTGATTTATTGTACGTAGAATTTTTCAAATTTATTTATAGTCAATTAACTAGAACCAATAAAATCTTTACTTACAAATTTATAAGGCACATATCGAGTTAGATTCTTTTCAAGATTTATATAAAACTACTCTTGCTCTTTAAATCTCAGAGCTCTCTGTTTACAATCAATCACAATGGCTTTATGTACACGTACAATTTCGAATTTCAAGAGAAAGTCTCACTCCCAAGTGGCGTTCAATTCTTTTTTAATGCCCTCATTCACCTGTGTGCGAAAGTCTCATTAGCCTTTTTTATTTCCATAAATAGACCAACGCGATTATAATAAGCTGCCTATTTCTGAATTACATGCTTATTACGATTGAATAGATGTGTACGCTCTTAACGAGTGAAAGTCCACTGTGCGCGGCTGGCTATTTTTTTTCATCTATTAACGATTCGTTACGGTTCATCTCGCGGCTCCGCTGCCAACTTCGTTATTGTCGAGGAAACGTCAGTGTATTTTTAAAATTAAAGTGCACTTTAAAGTGTGCCGCAGTCTTAAATCTGTGACTCGGTGAAGTAGTGGCAATTATTTTGAATAATGAATATTCATGGCCAGGAAGAATTATTGCCCTACCAAACACGGCGATAGCGTTTAGTTAAAAATTAAGGATGACGCTTTCTATAATTACCAGACTGCCGCTCGTAATGTTTACTATAAATATTAACTTTACAAAAAGAAAAATCACTTCGGCTGTCGCATCATGTTTTATTCAAGCCTCTATCTTCTCCTAACTCCGTAAACGCGTTCTCAAATCTCGAATCGCATCGCTCACCTCTGAAACTGCCATTCACCCTCTGGCAATTTCCGATCATCAACATTAAAACCCGAAATCAACCAGCCTCGTCTCAATTCCAGCCTCCGCCAAACTCTCACAAAAAAAAAAAATCTCTCGCGCAAATCGAGCCTCCCATTACCGTCTCCTTCGCGTCAAACCGCCCGCTCTCTCTCGATTAGTATTATCACCATTATTACGCCGCGCGCTCGTGCCCTATCTCCAGCTGCGCTTGCGAGCCGCAAAAGAGATGCGAGCCGTGGCTATCAGTCGGCTCGCTGTTATTTTTTTTTTCCTCGCTCTCGAGTTAACGAAGCCGATGCATATATAGGGAGAGCACGGAATAAGGTCACAGACGCCGGAGAAGAATGGAGCGAGCCTCTCTGTATGTGTGTGTATATGCAGAGGTATTGTATGGGCCTCGGAGATAGGCGGATAAGAGGCCGTGTCGGCCAGGCGGCTTTCTTCGGAGGGGGCAATTATTTGAACTTTCGGAGCTATGGGATCAGAGGCCTGTTGTACGTATGTATATAAGCCGGCGCGGGCCTTTCATATTCGGAGACGGCTCGGGCAAGTATGAGGAGTGAGGTAATACCTTGGATGGCTTTTGAATATCGTGATGAAAGAATATTGTTGGATATGTATGTAGGAGATGATATAGGTAAGTAGCGAGAGGGTAAATAGAGATATTAGGCCTTTCAGCTGTTCTTTTGCGTGCGCGGTAGAAGGTATGCGGCGAGTTACAGCTAAACTTGGAATGCTTCGGTAAAATTCCTTTACGACGAGGCGCAATGCGCGAGATTGACGTAACCTCGCGTCGTTACCGAGTGGGCGACGACACAATTGCATTATTGCCTCGGCAAGTATATACTTGCTGACATTTTACATTGAAATTAAAAGTTTTAGTTGTCAGGGATGAATGAAGGTGAGTATATAGTAATTTTGGAATTTGTGGGTGTATAAATGAGGCGGTAACAATGATGTTACATTGAAAATTAGAGAGGCTACTTCGCTCGGTACTTTGCACTTTATTTACGCACACGGAAATGAGGCTTTGGTCGGCGCTGTTAATAAAATATCAATGAGCTGGAAAAACTCGATAAAAATACGGCTTTTGTTGCTTCTCGCCTGGCGTTATAAAATTACGTAATTTTTTATTATAACCTACTTTCCTTTAATGAAAGGCAGCGATGAAAAAACTATTACAAGAATTTTTAAAATTTATTGCCGCGTTAATCGCTCGTGATTTATTAAGACCGCTCGCACCGCGATGCTAAACGTCAATTTAATATTTTTTAAGGACACATTTTTTTGCTCTGTCACGCAGTAGACCCGTAACAATTGCACGAGAGCGGCATAAAAGATTTACGGCATCGAAACAAGTGTACCTACAACTATGAGAATTTAGAAAAATGCATCTGCGCGGAGCTCTCTTATCATCCTGATTTTTACGAGCCAATAAGAAGCGCCGTAAATCTTTCGCTCGCGCAATTATTATTATACACCGGTAAGGCAAATAAAAGCCGCGTTCTCGAAAACATAAACTCTCCTCGTCAAAGAAAACATGCAGACCGGTTACAAAGCTTCGAACATTATCTCTGCATGGAGAAAAAATATGAAAAAACATGCAGTTAACCAAGCATTAAAACCCGTTTAATCAGCTGTACACCCGACTAACATCTCATGCCTGTCCCGGCAATAAAAACATCCGCTTCCGCCGTATCGCGTAATATCGGCTCTTCTATCTTTCTCTCTCTCTCTCCTTTGCCTTTGAAAAGGAATTTTTCACAACTAATAATTCAATCCAGCTTGGCCACTTATCACCTCCGCTCGTATCCGCGTCTATCTCTTCCATGATGAATTCAGGAAAAACCGCGCTGAAGATGAGGCTGGCTCGTCGGTTAATGGCACCGCGAGGAAACCAGTACGTTTCGTAACGCGGAGTTTCACAAGAAGCGGCGAAACGCGCGCTATCACCGAAAAATTCTATTGACCGAGAGAACGAGCCGCTATATAGCTTCTTTTTCCTTTCTCGTCGGCAAAAAGGCGAAGGAGTCGTTCAACTCTGAAGGACAAAAAAAAAGCGGCGAACGTAACGATAGAAGATGTAATTGTTCAGCGCGCGCCGTTTAAGGAGAGCAAAACGATTCTATTTGCATAGCCGTGGAGAGGAGAGAGGAAAAAAAAGGAAAACGGATCGCTCTCCGATGGTATATACACGACGTATGCAAATCCGGCGAGCCGGCGGCATTTGCATCTTCGTTTATCGAGTCGCTGTGCAGGCATGCGAGAGAAACGGAAGAACAGCTGGAGGGAACGCGTTGGATATATTTCATTTACTTTGTTTTTTTGCCTTTTCGCTAATTTGTTCATGACATACTTTTGTTAGGCGCGCGCGGATTGAGTTTGGTGTAATTCTTTTTTGTTAGCGGGAGGATTTTAATTAAAAAAGTCGTTAAGATTAAAGTCGCGGGGTAACGAGCGTTATTTTATACCTTTTGTGCGCCTACTTTTGTTTTAACGACTCTCCCTTTTTTTTTAAGTGCTATTTGATAGAGAAGTTAAAAGTTTGCGATAAATAAAGGAGCTTTATTGTCGAGCTGGTGAGTGGTTTCCATTCGCGGAAATTTGTTCGGGTTAAGTAAGGAAAATTAGCAGAGAGGTAGAGAAAAGTAATTGTTGGTAATTCATTGAATGTGCAGAAAAATATTCGATATGTTTTTTATAAATTTCGAATGATACATAACTCAATTATGTAATCGTTGTGTGTATTAGCGTTGAAAATCACAAAAGTTTAATAATAAAATACCACTCTTTAGAATAATACAGATTAACTTTTGTTCATAAAAACAGATGATATTCACAAAGAGGAATTATAGTACATTTAATTGCCAGATCGTTTTACTCGCGGCATAACAAAATGAATAAACCGTGGTAGTTGAAAATTCGCTCTGAAGCCAGGATTATGAGCTTAAAAGCATACTTTCGCGTTTTATTGTATACATTGCCTGACTTTCTTTTAACTGGAGTAATGGAGATACAAAAACTTCCTCAGCTCTCTAGGTCGGCACGTATAACTAAAATTTTGACGACACATTTTTTTTCTGGAGTTGTGCTCTTGGTTAAAAAAGGTTTCAAAGTAAGAACAGAATGTTTATGCTCGATATTCTTCGATTGTCGAGTTTTAAAGAAATTTGTTTTCAATTAGTCATGACAAAACAGACTTAAGAAACATCAAGTAAATGTACTTGGTTGGCCCTTTGAAAGTTTTAATTGGTTTCTTTGAGAATCGCTGGAGCCTCGCGGTTACCGAGCTCGCAAGGTTTCAAGAAAATTAATTATCGTATTTGACTTTTGCAGGTCTCTCTCTCGGTGCTCTTGTTAAACGCGAGTTTTGAACTTGTGGGATTTAAGCTGAAAAAATTCAAACAAAGGATGAGCGCGCTAGAAGGCAAAGGTAAATTTTTTTGCTCTCCGCGCTTGACTTTGAAGAACTAATTGAAGAACATTTAGAATGAATAGTTTTTTCAACGTCCATTGTTTTGTATCGTTATTTTTTCTAAACTTCCATAATTTCTCATATTCAAATTTAAAAATCTACGCAGCCAAATTCGAATATATAACACAAATTAATCTCCACTTTTATTAACAACTCAAACCCTTTCTCCCATCCCACCTCGGAACTCTCTAAAACACCCCCCGCAAAAATTCCCACAGTACACCACCTCCCACCCCCACAAACTCCTTTATCCAGCCGTGCGAAAATTCCAACCGCGAATCATCCCGGCAAAACTTCAGCTCTCCTCGACAAACTCGCGCGAAAATAAAAACTACACACGCACACCGGCCCTCAACAAGACTCAAGACAGCCTCGCTCGCGAGCCCATAAAATAAAAGTCACTATATACGCGCCGCGCGCTCTGCCTCTCTCTCTCTCTTGAGAAAAAGGATGCGCAGCGCGCGAACGGGACGCAGGGGAATTGCGTCACGGTTTAAATCGCGATATATCCCGCGAGCTGGCGGCGAATGGTACGGCTCGCGCGACTCTCTCTCTCGCTCTTTTTACTCCGTACACATGCCACATTGGGTTATATAGGCGCGAGCGCGAGGCTTGCTTTTTCTCGTTCTTTTTGCGTTCGTTTTGTTGATTGGCGAAGGGGGGTGTAGGGGGGATATAATTTAATTTGAAATCGAGATTAAGCGCGCTGCGGGCTGGACGAGCAATTAATGCTGATTGAAAGTTGGGGTGAGGATGCGGGGAGATTCGAGGGTCTTTGGTGGAGGGGTTGCGCGAGAGGGTTGTGTTTAGGGGGCGTTCGATTGTTCTTTATTTAAGGGCTGTAAATTTGGAAAGTTGGAATTGGGAGCTGCGTATTTTATGAGTTGGAATTAAATAATGATGAATGTTTACTAGTTTGGGGTGTAGTCATAAAAAAAGCAAATCATTTTAATTGGTAAATAAAGAATTTTAAAAGTTTTTGTAATTTTTGTTTTATATATTTGGATAGTCTTTTAATTAAAATGCTTGAAAATATAAAGCTGTTTTCATCATATATTCAAATTTTCTAAATTTAATATACGGAATATTCTAGAATACTTTACTTCCGTTATTTATTTTATTACTTAAATCATCAAAAATATCAACCCTCTATAATAGTGAATAAATGAGAAATATTAATCTAAACACTATTTATATATAAACTTCTAAATTAATAATAAAAATAATTCGAATGATCAGACCTCTATCCTCTTTTATGAAATAAGGTTTTTTAATTGGTTTTTATTTCAGATATTAAATAAGCTGAGTTATATTTGTAGTTGGATTATAAATATTAATGTGACGTTTTCATTTATTTGTCTGATATATTTTTACTCGACTGGCTTCCTTTAATTAAGTCTAGCGTTTATTTCTGTAATTACGTGAATGAACCTGTCTAAGAAATTAAAAATGGTAATATTAGAAAACATCGATTACGAGAAAATTTAAATTTTACAACAACTCAGTAACAAAAGACAATTTTCTTTAATCCTGCAAAATTCTGATAAATTCAAAGAACGGAAACCGCTCATGAAAATTTAATTTTACAAAAATAATCGTCACTCTTCCTCATATAAAAACCAGCGATCAATCACGTTGTTTGTATCAAACCGATGTCTCGACCTGTAATTTTCCATCTTACACTACAGCAGCCTACCTCAAGCCATCAAGTTTCATCTCACAAATACGCATCATTCCAACAACTATCCCCCCCAGAAAAAACATAAGCAAGATAAAAGCCAGCATAACAATAAATCAAATTTTTCTCCCAATCCCACAACGGTACCCCGGCACTAATTACACCCTCCCTCTAACTCCCATCCTCCGCATCATTCACACACCTAGGACTTCATCTCCCCGTCAGCTCATCAAATCTCGGCCGCATTAATCTTCCCCCTCCTTCAGCCATCCTCTCTTACTTTCTCAAGGTGTGCACGCGTCTTTGTTATTCCCAGCTCATTTCAGCCCAGGATTTATCGCCCAGCTTCTTTTTTATTCCCTCTCACCGGCGAGAGCGCGACTTTAGCCCTTTGTCTTTTTCGGAGAGAGACAGAAGCGTGCCGGCGAATTATCGCCGACGGCGCTCGAAAATATTGCCGGCTTGGGATTATCCGCGCCGAAAGTTTTTCCAGAGCTGGATGTATAAGTCCCGGCTTGTTTTATTCCCGATGTTGCAGTGAAATTTCAATACGCCCGAGCTTCCTTTTTTGCCGAAGGTTTAACGGTGAATTTTGCTGGAGCTTGAATATAGGAGGATTTGTCGAATGCAGAGAGACTGGAGGAATGTAATCGCCGTGCGGATTTCGCGAACGAAAATTCCTGTCGAGCAAAAAGTATTATCGATTGTGTAACTCGGACGAGACGCGGGTTGGGAGAGAAGAGCGCGCGGATGTTTATCTTTTGTTTACGTCTGAATGGCCGGGGCTGAGATAATCTAATGCAGAATAACGGCGCGCGCTGATTTAACGTCGAGTAATCAATGTTTTATGCACGAGGAGCTGGCTTTCGTTGGAATTAAAACGGCCGCGGAATTGATAATGATACATCGGTAATAAATTCTTCGTGTATATGTGGGGGCATTGGAAGTATAATTTCTATACTTTAGAGCTGTTACGGCTTTGATTTAGGTTGACGATTGAGCTGGAAATTAATTTGGAGTATTGATTGATCGGATGAATTTTAAAGAGATGTGAATGCTTCAAGGTAGTTTGTGTTTGTAAACTATATTCTTATTATTAAAAATGGCTCGCTGCATTTATTTTACATGTCGGTGTATTGTTACAGAAATCTTCGCTCGGAGGGCATTTCGCAAGATTTAATGAATAAACATTATTGCACTGGATGACACAGCAGAGTACGCATGAATTTTTTAACGAGTGGTATAGCTTAAGGACGTATATAATTATAATGATGGTGCATATATCTCGGGTGAAAATAATTTAACGGATGCAGCGCCAAGAGCCGAGATTAATAGAGTTAAAACTTTTTAAGCGAAAGTATAATCCCGCAGTTTCGAATGAAACTGATGATTCTCACCGAAATTATAATGACTTTATGCTCTAGTAAAGCGCGATGCTCGTTATAAAGAAAAAATCAGCAGGAATTTTCAATTTAATCGAAGCAGCGCGTTGTTAAACAGAAAAAAAACCAACTAGAGCGTGAATTACATTAATGCGCGGATTAAACACCATATAAAATCGAAATAAAATCCAACGCTCATAAATACAACGCAAGCATCAAAACACAATATGCCTGTCATCAACGATCCACACCAACCGATACTCCGCATCAAACTCTGCCCATCAACATCCTATTAAAAGTATAATAGAATGCAAATACCGGCTTCGCCTCGGCCATTCGAGCCCATAATTCCCGACGCGCGGCTAAATCAATCAACATAAAACCGCCTTCAAGCGCTCATTACCTCGCGGCCCGACGACAATGGAAAATCCAACATCATCCGTCTCCATTAAGCGACGTGCGCGCCCCTCGAATCGCGCTTTTATCCATAAATTCGCGCGTGAATAATAATTTTCGGGCGTAAATGAATTATCGGAATATCGCGCGCGGATGTGTACGAGCTGTTACGTTGGAGAGGGTCCAAAGTGTGTTGCGGAGATCGGTCAGGCGACACTTTTGGCGCGCACGTGCGTCGCCGGCGGCTAGTTTTTTTTTAGAACGAGCTTGCTTTGAGATGTATCGAGTGAGAGGGTGTTGCTTCGAATGGCCAAGTTTTGGGTAAGGGGGTGTATTAAGGAGGTTGACAATTTGCCAGAAGGAGGGGGGTTTACTTGGCGTTGCGTGAAGAATGTCTGAAGTTTTGGGGATTAGAGTTTTTGTTGATGTAAAGTTTAGTTTCCGGATATTTTGAGATAGCGGCTACGTAACTTTTTGATGTTATAGCCGCTTTTTCAGTAGATAAATGTAGCGTATCCGAAATATTCATGTAAACACATGCTAAAAAATGTGTTTTACGACACATATAAGTCCAAATTTATTTCACACACGACCTAGCAAATCAAAAACTCGAAAATTCACCTTAACATAACAATCACCCAGAAACCAAACCATCCACTCCCTCCCATACCTCTTGTCAACGAAACCCCAAACCGCATCCTCGCCAAAAAAAAAAAAATCCTGCCAAGCGAGAGCCGCTCGCACGTGACGCTGGAGAATCCCGTGAGTATCCGTATTATTACCGCCGCCGCTCGCGTCGATAATGAATACACATACACACATACACATGCATAAACTCAGCGCGCACGGCGAGAGAACTCGAAGGCCAAGCGCGCTCGCCTATACAGCTTGGAGGCCAGGGAGCGTAGCACATAGCGCACGGCGCGTTGCCCCGCTTCGGTGCAGGTGAACGGAGAAACGCGTGCACTCTCCCGCGAAGGAGGAGGTGGATATATAGCTATATATGCGTTCTCTCGCTCGCTCGCGCCGAGAGAGAAGTATGCCCTGTAGCTGTTTGGCCAGGCGGCTGCGGCGCTGGTTCTACGGCTGGAATGCGAGATTTTTTTCGAGGGGGATAGGTCGTTGGGAATTTTTGATTGGGGTTTTTAAGATTAGGTGGGGGGAGTTTGATTTGTTTTGTGTTTTGGGGTGGGTGGGGAGTGGAGTTTAATGACCGGTTTTGATTATTGGTTTTAGAATGCGAAGGTTTTGGTAATAATTTCCGCGTTATGTTTGTTTTCGCTTTCGGGAATTGTAAATACAAGCTGGTTTTCGATTGAACTAATAATGTGATAAACTGTTCGTGTTTTATGGTAAATTTATTACGAAGCTTTGGAAAATATTTTATAAAGATTGCATTGAATTATTATTATTGATAAAAGAAATATAGTCATAATGTTGGAATTCCGTACAGCGAAACATTCAAGGAGCAAAAGAGTTTTCATTGAAAACACGATAAATTTTAGCCGAGCGCGAGGCAGCGAGTTGATTTTCAACGCGATTAAAACTGCATCCTTCGAAGGGAATTGGCATTTGAGAGCCGTATGAAAACGATATTTCACTAACTTTCGAGGTCTCGCAAATGCAGCCGAATGTGAGGTGATAACGCAGTTTAATCTTTGCCGTCGCTCGGACTTTCCCGAACTATAAATCATGCGAAAACTTATTATCGCGGTGAAATTTTTTTTTCGAGCTGTATGTCGAGTCGAAAAAAAAACGGGAGCAACAATATTCGGCGGAAAATAATCTTTGAAAATGAAATCGATTTCGTCGAAACACGTTATTTTAACGGTCACGCGAGCTGGAAACAAAAAATTGTTTTTCTCCGGAGCCTGAAAAAATATACCGTTCCACGTGGAGCCCCGACAAAAAACTGTTATAGTCATACTTTAATTTCCGCTCATTATATCAATCAGTCACGCTACTGTTAAATGCCATTATTTACAAGACTTAATCACTCCATTATTCTATTACCCCAATCCCTCCTCTCATATAGTATCTCTAAACTAAAAAACAAAAATCTCAAACATCCAAAACGCACTCAACAAACAACTCTAACCAGTAATCTTCAAAAACAGCCAAAACGTCTCACCAATCCCAAAACAATGCCATCTTCTTCTTCTTTAAAAAAAATTGGAAATCCCGCTAAAAAACCTCAGCCGTGCGTCTCGCGAGTGACGAAACTATACTTCGCGCGTGTGTCCCCATATGTGCGTGTGGCCGACTCGTACCAAGCCGTAACTACTTCCACTTTTAGCGCTCTCTCCTCCAGAGATACACATACGCGCCGGCATATACACAAGTCCCCCAGCGTGCATGCACATTTTTTTTTTTTTTGTTTTCCTCAGCACGCTTTGCTGAGCCTGCGTTGGTCTGACCGAATTCTCGATTGTTGGTTTTAGAGAAGCGCGTGTGTCTGGTGTGTGGTAACGCTAATGTTGACACTCGGACGTATTCAAATTCGAGGCGCGAACGACACTTTTTTGGGTCGACGAGATTACAAGAGATCCATAAGCGCTTAATCTCCAGTCTGCTATTATTCAAAGTTCCTCGCGGAGCTGTAAGAATGACGCGTTAGCACGAGAAACTTTTAACGATCGAACTCGCGCTTTTTTCTCCCCGAGAGCGGCCGGCGTGCGTCATCTTTTTTCAGCGCTCGGATTTATTTTAAAACACTGCCCACGTAGCTGAGTTTCGCGCTTTGGAAAGTCATCCGACCTAGCCGCTTTCTTTTAATTCGGAATCGTTGCCTGACAGTTCTCCGGGTAATTGGCCGTGTAAACAAAAGCTAGACGGACTCGAACTCGCCGAAACTCACGGACTTTGATCCGAAAATAAGTGTTACGGATTCCCGGCGTTCCCGAGATTCCTCAGCGTCTTCCGAAATAAAACCCCTCGATTCCCAGCTCCGCTCGAACGAGACAAGTATAAAGTATACACACACACACACAGACACAGAGAGCCAGCCTTGCCACACAGCAGCAGCGAGCTGTCAGCGCGTTTTCTCTCGGCCAACATATATAGACAAAAAAGAGAAAAGAAAACGGCGAACCGATTCGCACCTACGCTCAGCGGTAAAAACAAAAGGACACAGAACTGCTGTGGCGTACCCGTTAGCTGCGTCCGGCGCCTCTTCCTCTCCTCAACACAACAGCCGTAGATGTATATACACGGGTTTATCCTTCACAGACGCCTCGGCTCCATCGCTCCGAAACACTCCTCAAATCAACGCTTCTTCAATCCAACACAGTGCAACACTATATAAAGTATCGAATTAAAAAAACACACGCGTAATCTCGCGCGGCTCGTTTTTTTTTCTCTTGCGGGTATAATACGAAGGAGAAAGCGCGGAGGTAGAGAGGAGTGTGAGCGCGCCTCCTCCGAGCAAAGTCAGACGGCGACTGAAGCGGAGCGCGCGCCGCGAGCGCGCAGCCACACGGCGATCTTTCTCTCCGCGCTCGGCTCCCCCACTACTCGGGCGCGCGCACGATTTTGTAGAGCGCTGGCTTTGTAAGGCGCCGTTTACACTAGTGGGTTGGATTTTAGGGCTGCGAGCTTTGATTGGGGTATGGGTTTGTTTATTTTAGGTGGGGAGTTTTTGGAAAGGAGACGGTTTGTTTTTTTTTTTTAATTGATTTTTGTATTAATGCCTGGTGATACGTAATTGGCTGGTGTTCATTACGTTATTAACTGGCGCTGTATCGTACGATACAAGCGGCTATCGCTCATTATTTTTAATGATCCGAGGTACAATTGATTTTCGTCGAGTCACACGATTAAATGCCTCGAAATTGCAGGCCGATCGCTTTTAACGCGGACGATATCGCGTATCAAGATCGAAAAGACGAGGCGCTAATTTGCTCTACATATCCACTCGATCCAGCATTAATACCACCAAAAGTGAAGGTTAATCGGAGGCAAATCAAACAACTTTCTCGATCGCCAGGAGATTCATCTCTCTTTCTCCCAACAGTCGTTCTCTGTTCCGAGCGTTCGTTTGTCTGGATCTGGCGCGGATGAAAAAGCGAGAGGGGCAAAAACGGGATAACAGTTTTTACGCTTTTTAACCGCGGAGCCGAGAGCCGCTCCAGAAAAACTACTTGTTGACGATGGCATCGCCGCTTCGCGACGTTATAGTTTAACAAAAGCGCGAGGCTCTGTATATAAATGCACTTCCTCGCTGCTTAGACACGTAACGACCACGTAATCAATACAATCAACAATAATTCCATGTAAAATTTCAACAATGCTGAGGTATCATTAACCCAAAACTAAACCAAGTCCACTTGAAATATTCTAAATCTCGCTAAAACCGTCCCGCTGCAATACAGCTCTAGTATTACTCTCCCAGCGCATTAGAATTCCCATCCGCACAGCTCGAAGCTAGCTACACACATAAGCGAGGGGGCATTAACGCCTCTCTCCTCTCTGGGCACTCGCGCTATAGCTCCACGCTCGGCTGGCTTCCCGGCGCGTAAGTTGCGTTATTTTACATGAGAACAACCGAACTCCTCCATATATATACGCCTGCATCCTTTTTACTCGTTCCCATCTCTTTTAACCCGCCCCTCCTACCACGGCCGGGCTCTTTTATCTCTCGACACGCGCGCGTGCGAGGCGAACAAAAAAAATTTATAAAAGGATGGAAAGAACTCGGCTTTGTCTCCTTTGTGCGCGTACTTTCGTTTTTATCTTAATTTCTTTCTCCGCGCTTGTGTGTGCCATTTTGTCGTTATTTTTCGCGTTTAATTTCTCGTTTGCTCGCGGGGCCGTGAGCGAGGCGATTTAATTTCTTTCCTGGCGCGAGCGCGCGGCTTTATTAATAAAGCCTCGCTGGAGGTTCCTGCGGCTGCTTCCTGCGCGCTCGCACCGTTTTCGTTACGGTTGCGGATGATTCTTTTCAATTCGGCTTTTTAACGCTGAGTGCGGAGGTATTACGCTGCCTCTTGCTGAAGGAGGAGAGCAGCTTAATTATCTTTTGCGCGTCTGTATGCGTTCCATTATCAGACGTGGAAATGTTAGAGGTCTTAATGATCAAATTAGTTTGCTTGATTCTGCTAGTGAACTCGGGGGGGATTGTTCAGGCGTGACGGTTTTAAAGCTCGTCATAAAAGATAATACACAGCGGAGTAGTTTTTTCTATCCAGCCAACCCTGAATTAAAACCACTCCAAACAGAAAACCCACCCACGCTCCCCGACCAAAAACCACGCTGCTCTCCCTCAGCCATTCCCACCTCTCCGACTCGTCATCATCAATCTCTCCGCGTCGTTAACTCCAACCGCAAAACTACCTCTGAAAAACCATCCCGCAAGAACCCAGCCAAAAGCCCAGTCCCTCAGCTGGTATAACGACCGCTCGAGAGCTCCGCGAACCGGCTCTCCATCCTCTCTCCGAACTCCACTAGCCTCGTCATAACCAAACGCAAAAAAAAGCACGGTTATATATCCCAGCCGTTCGGCCTCGAAAGCCGATACTGCAGGCACGCGCCCGTTTAATTGGCACTTGCCCTGCGCGCGTGGGCGAGTTTTCACTCGCAGCGCTAAAGTCCACGGCAATTGCGCGGCTTGTACACTTGGCTAACTCTATATCCAGCCTGCGGAGCCGCGCGGCCACGCCTGGCTGCTGCAGCGAGGCTGGTTCTTTCGCTGCGGTGGAGGGAGAGTTTATAACGGAGATGGAGAGAGGTTTGGGATGGTGATTTACAGAGGATGAGGTTAGGAATTTGAGGAAGAAGGCTTTAATGGGGTGCGGGGAGGTAACGGGATAGGGGATGTGTGCTGAGTTATTGCTGGCTGATTGATTGTTTTTAGGAAGGTGTGCGTATCGGTTACAAGATAGGCTGTTATAGTGATGCTGCGTCTTGGGATTGGAGTGGTTCTAGATGGGAAGGAGTTGGGAATGAAGATCGTTTGATCAGTTCGGAGGAGGTTGTTCATTAACCGCTTTAAGTTTACCTCTAGCCGCGTGCTCGCTCGTTTAAATCACGGGATGAACTTTCCCAAGTACCACGCGGATTCGCGAGGAGCTTGAATCCGAAACACTAAGCAGCTTGAGAAGGAATCGAAATTCCGAATGGTACCGAAATAGCAATCAGCCTCAAGCTCTTCACAAACCCCACATTTACCAACTAATGACTACCGCCGCTCGAAAGCTTCAAACTCAATTGGGCGCTATAAAAATCACGAAAGAGCCTCTTGAGCAGCGAGCCATCTCTTACGCCTGGCACAGCCGAAAATACACATAATGCCAATGGTCTCGAACGTTCTCCGAATCATATCCCCGGTATCACAGACACGCGCTATCAGCTCCGCTCTAAAAATACGCGCGCTCTTCAAAGGGATAATTTTTGCGTCGCTCAATTGCGGAGTAAGAAGGGGACGGATCCAGTCTCTCAGCCATTGACGCTAATTCGCCGCCGGCGTCAATTATGCAGTTATGCCCGTTGGAGAAGAGATGGCTTAATGGACCAATTGTCGTAATTCGGAGCAACTAGCCCTAGAGAGGCGCACCGGAATTGCCGACACACGAGAGCTGATGAGCGCTGAAAAGAAACGTCGCCCGCTGGAATTGTCGGGTTAGATTCTCTTTTTTTTCGAGATGGAGATGAATTAAGAGAGAGTGACAGTGGGTTTATCTGTAATTTCAAAGTTGCGCTGGCATCTCGGGTTTTTCTTTCGGAGTTTGAATTGAGGAAAGCCTTGGAGTATCGTTTGGGACGTACTTGAGAGCGTTTGTTTTTGTTTAGTTTGTCTGTAGATTCGTCGGAGTGTTAAGTCAATAAAGTGTATTAATAAAAGTCAATGACTCATTTTCGTCGAAATGTATATGAGATGATCTTGGGATAATTAACTAAGTGTAATCATAGTTTAAACTTGTATTCTGAATAATAGTTTTCTTAAATAAGATCCTGATTTATCTAATAAGAGAACATCCATTGTACAATGAAAGCATACAGTATATCAAGGAAACCATTCTGATAGCATAGCATCTAGTATCTCTATCGTTCGGCAGCTAACAGCGTGTCTGTAACCATTAGCTTCCAACACGCTGCCTGTATTATGTTCCAATGAGCGATATACAGACGCTTTTCAAGCGAGGAACAAACGGGCCGTCAAAATAAACCGTTGAAGAACAGAACTTTATACTTTGGTATATGATAACTAACGAGCTTTACGTAGGTATCAAAAATAAAACGTGTCTTTTCTCAAAATATTGCAATTGTTAAAATTGGACGCAGGTTGCGTAATTTGGGAACTACTTTATAAATAAGATTAAGTGATTGTGCTCTTGATTGAATTAGTTGTATCATAAATTATGCTAAGAGTAGAGTGGAAAGTATTTTTAAAATTACAGGCATTTCCTCGGTATTTACTCGACCTTAGCACGCTGACATTGAACCGCTGCCAAAAGCGCAAATTTAGAAAAGTTTTCCATTCGTGTTTAACTATTTAACTGCTATAAATGTTTCCCTCTATGCTAACCTATAGGTAAACTTCGCCTTCTCCAAAAAAACGTTCAATTTTCCTATTTCCCACAATATAACCATAAAACCAACTTACCAACCAAACAAATATTCCTAATCAAAACTCTCTCCCATTCCAACCCAAACTGCACACACTTTATAATAAACAACTTCGCAAACTCAATTTCCCGCTCCACAACCACACTTCAACTCCCATCTCCGGAAAAAAAACCCGCTCCTTCCTTCCGAACTTCTCCTCCCATTAAAAAACAGCTGCATCGCACGCTCGCCTTCCACATATTAATAAGAGAAAGTATTGTTTACAAAACGGAAAAATCGCTTTCACCATCCTTACATATATATACGCCGCCAGCACGCAAGCATTCGCACAAGCACGCACAAAGTCAGCGCGTAGTGTGCGCGGGAAGCTCGATAACCTCGCTATTCTCGCTCGATTTCGTCATCGGCCGGCCACGCGCTTCTTCATCTTCTTTTTTTTTCCTTTCCGTCCGCATGCATGGAGGAATTCGCGAGGAGATATTTTAACGAGCGGCTGCGCGTGATGAGGCTTAAAAATAGAATAATGATACCGTTTTGAGTGTAGCGGGTGGTGGCCGATGGGTATGAGCTTCGGAGAGGAACTGTCTTGTTTCAGCGGGGATTGAAGAGCTTCTATCGGGCTTTTTTAATTAAGCGTTCTTTTTCTGCTTTTGAAGCGCGCGTTTGTCGGCGGATGGGATTTATCGGGTTGATTGACAGAAGAAAGCTTTTTACTTTTCATTGTATTTTGTTTTTATTAAAAAACTGCGTTTATGCCTTATCTTGCCCGACTTTTTCTACTTAACTATAATCCCGCTGTAATATCGAAAATATTGCACGTAAGAATATTTGCTTTTAATTTAATGAAAAAATTTATGCTTTCAATTAAGCGTATATATTACGCTTGGCGCGGGCAAGCCGCAACGTATAGACTGACCGCTAGCGGCTGCGCTTTTTGATAAAGCCCCGAACCATAAATTCATATCGCGATATATTTTCCAACGCTCCAGCTCGCTCTAAATTAAATCGCGCTCCCATAACTCACCATACACCACGCCGCCAAACTAATTCCCACCCTGCAAGCATCCTTTCCAAATCGCCTCCTCCAATTACAAAACCCGCATTAACATCATTAAAAAGAAAAAATGAAAAATAAAGAAAATAAAAGCATTCCACGCACCAAAGCCACCATAATAACCCATTCGCTCCCATTTTCACGCCTCGAACAATGCGTTACCGCAAACCCGCAGCCCCGTTCCCAAACCACTTCGCGCCCACACGCTCGCTTGCACGTCTCAAGCCGTATACACACAGAGGCAAGAGAAAATCTTCCGCGCGTCGCTCGATTTCTATACAGCCTTGAAGCTCAGCCGGCGCGTAAAAATAAGATCGAGCATCGGTGCGACGCGTCATTTCAAGCCGACGCGCGCTCGGCTTTTATTAACCCATTGAGCATCGGAGCCGCGCCTTTGTGTGCCTTTGCCGACGAGCTCGGCAAACTTTTCTTTTCTCCCCGCCGGAGTTTCATTGCTCTCTCTCTCGCGCTTGCGCTCTTGTTTTTTAAGGCTTTAATCGAATTACGTAAAGCGATTCCTATAGGAGGAATTCTTAGAGAATGGGTTTATCTCGCGTGCGCTGTCGTAACGGTGTATGGAGCTGATGTGTGTGTGTAAGGGTCAGAGAGGTGCAGTTTTATTGGGTCGTGCTTTTTTGGCTATTTTTGGAATTTCTCGGGATCGATGCGAGGGAATGATTTATGGATAGGCTTCGGCTCGGATCGGTTTTAATCTGGCCTAGTGCGCGAGCCTTCAATTGTTTATGAGTCGAGAAGGTATATTTACGGATATCGCTCGCTCGAGGGCTGACTTAGAAAGATGCTGCGGGGAGCGAGGCTATTTTCGCGATATAAAAGAGGGAAAGATCGGATCTTCGGGAAGAAAGGCCGAGTGTGTCTTTTTTCTACTTTTTACGTTTTGCGAATGCATGAAGAGCGGAGTTTACGCTTTGACGATACGACATTTTCGCGCGAGCACGCGCGACCGGATTTCTTCGTAGTAAACCGGTAATGCCTCTTTATTACGGAGTTTCTTTGTTATTGCCGGCTCTTATTCACCTCCGAATAGGCTGAATTATTTTCCCCGTACTGCCGGCTGTTAAAGCTCGACGGATCTCGTTTTCCTAGAAAATCGTGTGTATATACAGAGAAAGCTCGCTCAGCAAAAGATCAGTTTTCTTGGCATAATGCAAACCGTAATACAAACCAGCGAGCAAAATCCTCGGGCTTCTTAAAAACAAGCCGCCTAATCCTCTCTCCGAGAAAGCCACTCTCGCCGTTTTCGAATTTTCATTATATACATGCAGCGCGAAGGCTAAGTTCACGCGCGAAACCGGCTGCCTTAAAAAATTGCTGCTATCTGCTTACGAAAGTGCCGCGCGCGCGCGTGAGTGTCTATATAAGTCCATGCTAATAGGACTGTACGCGTCGAAAAAGCGAGCCGCACGCGACGGGCTGTATAACGATATGCCCGGGTAATGTTAGAGGGTAATTACGCAGGAGGGGGCAGGGATGTATGCCTTTTTCGAAAATTACCGGCTGCTTACCGGCTCGTGCGCTTTTACGACTCTCGAAAATAATCGCTGCTTGGTGTTTTGGTGCTTCGAGTTGGGTGAATCTCTTAATAAGGGGGATTGTTTTTTTCGGAATGGTTGGGTTTGACGGTTGGATTTTATTGGGTAATTGTGAGAGGATGGCTGATGGGTTGATTGTGACATGAATGGATGGAGAGTTTATGTGAATGCATTGATAATGACATTCTTTGATGTATTTGATAAATACCAGTTATTCAATTATTTCCATACTGACTGCGTGTTTAATTTTTAAGTGTCCGTTTATTGACGTGCTTGTAATTTATTTATCTTTCTTTTTATGTCTTTCAAACGAGTTAACAGTAAAAAGCATATACATTATTAAAATTCATAGCATAATAAACTCAATAAAACAATCAAACATACTTTTCCCATCAAAATCCAAACCAACATCCCACAACGTCCCAAAAAAATTATCTAAAAAAATCACATTCAAATTCCTTCATACATAAGATATAAAACTCCCAGCGCATTCCTCCCTGCACACCAATAACGCAACCCGACCCATAGCCCCGTCGTCCACTCCCGTCACCTTTGCTCAACGATATCACAGCGCCAACAGCAGCTACACTCGCGCGCGTCACAATACACCCAACCCACACACACGCACACAGACACAAGCCAGTCTCGTTGTAATAACGCCGATTACCCAGCTGCGCATAGTCTCACGTATAGCGCTGCGAGCTCGTGACTCGACTGCAGCCGCGGCGAATTCCTCGACGCTGTATATGCGCGCGCTCCGAGACGGCTTCTTCGACGTGGCTGCCGTTGCATTGTTGCAGACACACTGGGTGCTCAAAGATTATGGATATTTGAGCGGATTCTTTTATGGCACGGGGTGGGTATTGAGCTGGAGTTTAGGGGTGGCCGGGAGGGGGGTTCTGGTATGCGAGAGGTGTTTGGGTGGAATGTGGATGTTTGGGGTTGTGGTGTGGTGTTGAATATTTTGGGTTTTAGAAAGGGTTATCGTGGATTTTTGTTGGTGTGTGTATCGTTTTAAAATATTTTGATGATTAATTGCAGAATTTTTATTATCTTTTTGTTGATGTAAATGAATTTTCGGGATAATTATTCCTGTATAATGTAATAAAAAATTGTATTCTTGAACATATTTAAAAGTCTAATTTGCAATCAAATATACAAAAGATTTAATTTACATCGATAATTGGAAATTTGCAATTAATGGATAATTGGTAATTGGTTATCTGATATTCTTGAAACTTTGTTCAATTCAACCTATTTTAATTAATTAGGAATTTCGAATTAAGTTTGATACTTTAATTAATGTGACATTTGATCAATTATTGTAACGAATATTACATCTTTATTAAACTACTAATTTCAAATTACTCACTCATTGAGTACTCGGATGTAATATTTAATTTAAAATTGACAGTATTTCAAAATTCATCATAAATCATATCGTTAAGTAAATTAACAGATTTTACAGTTTAATTTTCAAATGATTGTACAAAAAAAGAAATCACACCTCTCATTTATACGTATATAAAGTATATTTTTTCTTTTTTACAATAATTATTTTTCCATAAAGTAATTAAAAATAAATTTAGCTTGAGCAAAAAATATATTCATGTTATAGAAAATTCTCATCGTAACTGACTACCCTTAAAATGAACAATGTTAATATAAAATAATATTTTGTAAAAAATACTTTCTTAAATTTTTTTAATTGTCAAGTTTTTTGTACAAACTAAACATACAAATATTAGACGATACCGACCTATTCATTATTCCACGTTGTAATTCGTTAGAGAGTTAGAAAGTTCTTTTTCACAAACCTTAATTAACATTTTGCAAAGGGGAATTCTAGATGTCAGTTTCTTCTTTTGGCTTTACTCACTTTTACATATACGTGATTTGCATTGTGTTGGTCGAGAATCCGTAATTTTTTTTCGCAGTAAAAAGCCTATGAATAACAAAATATTATCTGAAAAATGATTATAAAAATTGAGCAAACATTTGAATATTCAGACTAGAACCTGGAAATTCCAGTAAAAGCTGGTAAGTATCAGTACTTAAAGTAGATTTCGTCTGTTGCAATGGTGATGTCATAAAGTGCAAACTTTATAAGTGACGTAAACGACATCAATTTGTCAATGCGGAAGTCATAAAATCGCGAATTAAACAGTCCTCCTATTTTCTTTCATTAAAAGTATGACGTCTGGAATATTTTTGTGGTTTTTAATATAAAACTGTAAACACTGTATAATGTCAGATAAAACAATAGCTACTAAAAGTTAATTTTACTACTAAAAGTGTAGTGTTTATTTATCATAACATGTAAAACAAATCAAATTTCAGTTGTAATTATAAGCACGATGCTTGGTATTTATTGTCGCACAAAGCCTAGAAAGTTGTTATCAGAACTGCATAATGTTTAACAATATTTATTTTAAAAAAATTATTACTATATCAGTGATATTAATCGCAGTAGAAAATAGCAAGCCGACTATGTATTATTATATGTTAAATTTATTTTTAAAAATGTAAAATTAAATTTTTTCCTGTAAAGTGTACTGTAAATAATATAAGGCTTACAACATTTATTGTAGAAATTTTAAATAATATAATTTTTTTAATTGAACTTCAATTTTAATTAAAATCGGCGTTTACGTATCTACTAAAAAATGCAATTATGAACATTCGGTATAAAAAAAATATTGTTTAAATCATGGAATAATACTTTCAAAAACTTATTAACTCTATTGTTATCATTTTATTGTTTATTTAATAAAAATAATCTCCTCCTTTTTGAAGTGGGTTAAAAATGTATTTATCTACTATTTCAATATTAACTGATGTGCATTGTTCTAATAATAATTATAATTTATATTTTACTATAATAATTCTAGATTTTTTTACTAGACCTTTTTTTACTAATGATTTTAGTAATTGGAATACAGAGAATTTTCCTGGGTATTATTTTCACGTATTTTTAAATAAATTGAGTAAACAATTGGATTTTTCATTTTTCGGCGGCTAATTATGCAAATACGTATTCCAATAATATTGAATTTCGTTATGTTATTACTATTCTTGTATACATCAATCCAAATTCGCAAATACAATTTAATTAACAAACAAAATACAATCTAATCTGCCAACAAAGTTTACAATCACATATACTTTATTCTCATTCATAAATACATCATCTTATTCACCTTCACCATCAATAAACGCTTTATCTAATCGATCGCCGCTTCATATATCACACATCAGCATCACAATGCGTCCAGTCGTCGAAAGCAAAACCGCGAACATTCCTCCATATCGGCCGATCTTCTTAAATCCAACCTAACACAGCCGAAACGTTCGCGCGCTCGGAATTTACGGCGGCGCATAGTTTATTTATCGCGACACGCGCCGCATACAGATCAGTCCCCGGATAGCTGAATTGTTTATACCCGCGAATCATCGATCTCGTTTAATTAAACATTTTCCCGGGAATTCGCCCGCCGAGGCGCTTACATAATCGCCGAGATTAAGCGCTACAAGGCATAAATCCTCCGCAGGCGGCATTCTACCATTGTTAATTCACACCTTGACTCTTACGTGTATCTACCTATTTATATACCCCATCGAAATTTTTCCTCGCCGGCTGCATTTTCCGCCGCTTTCTTCCATATACATAAATTCGGCGTAAGTGCATGCATCCTTGAAAAAGCGCTTTGTCCTCACCGGAACAAACGACGCCCCACTGAGTTTCCCCCAACAAACGACAGTCAACAGCGACTCCCCCACCTGTAATCCAATTAACCAAAAAAAAAGGAGAGTACAAGCCGGAAGGACACGCGTGAGAGATTCCCCGGCATTGTAGGGGACTATATGCGCCCGGAGACATAAAAGAGGTCGAATCGCCGTGCGTGCCACCTACATGTATACCCTCGATTATACAGGCGCTAAGGGAATTTCCAAGGGAGGCTCTTTAATGCGATTTTCTCTCGGCGCATGTGCACGAGGCGCGATTAAGGCTAATGGCACGGCTGCGTTTATTAGTCGCGACTGAATAATATCGTCCTTTATTTTCAGCGGAATTTTTTTCGGCTTCATCTCCCGACTGATTTACCGCTTCATTTCGTATGTATACACGCCTCTCATAACTGCAACGGCAGCTCGTAATTTTCAGTCCGAATTAATCGCAGCCAGGCCGAAGTTAGCAGGCTCAAGTTCAGCATGTATATATCTATAGGCGGCTCCAGAAGGCGCGTTCATCGACAAGAGCCGAGTCATTCCAGTCGAACTAATACCTCAGCGGCCCTGCGAAACTTCGAAACCCAAACTGCAAGCCTATGACTATATCTACCCCATCTTTCGCGCATATTCAGCTATTCAGCCGGTTAGTTCGCTAATCCGTCGCGCGCCGTGGTTTGTATATCGGCGGTGGCAATCGAGTTTCTCGCCGAGTTTGAATTAGGTGACCCGCTTGCTCAGCGCGGCACTGCCGAATTCGGACCGCCGCTAGATAGATCGCTCGCTCGTTGTGTGAATATATACATAATATCGTGCGAAAGTCGGCGAGAGGAAAGCGATCGTGTGAGAATCGGAACGCGCGAGATTCCGCGCAATTAATCGGCCTTCCCCTCGTTTCTTATCTCGGATACGCGACGAGCTTTCACCTTCTTCCTCGAGCGAGAGCTAATTACTAAGGCCGCTTTTTCCGTGAGCTCTCGATGGATAAGAAGGAAACGTCTGATTACGCGGGAAGAGATTTGTGGGAGGATGTGTACCTTGGGGAGGTGCGGATGTAACGGGATGAGATTAAGGAGTACGTCTTCGTGGGAGGAGAGTGTAATTTTTTTTTTATCGATTGCCTCGTCGCTGTAATTACGGATGGAATTTCGAGAATGCCTTTTTGCAATGTTGATTAAACGATCGCGGGTGGAGGTAGGGATTCGCGGTATTCTCAGTTTTGCCGGGATTTACGAAGCTCGCCGACGAGGGATTTTATGTGTGACGGTTTCTGGGAAGGTCTAATAAAGTGTTTTACGGGCAGGGCTTTTAGGTTTTACATGGCCGGCTGCGAGCGAAGATTACGCCAATTTACATGGAAAATTTTAACGAGCTGCCAGCTGGAAGCGGATTTTAGGAGTAGCTTCGGCGCGCGCTTAATGCTTTTTAATGAATGCCTTGTGTGCAACTCGGTGTGTAATGTAACGAGAAGCGCATCGGTAATTTTATTACGTCGCTGCGACTTGCTGTACATTGATGCGAATTTGTATCTCGAGCGGAGAGTGAACTAGAAATCGTAATTATGCCTTTGAGCTTTTTACTTAAGGATTTAATCCTGATAAAAGTGTGGAAGTAGGTGGAAGTCACGCCTTGACATGTTTGACCAAACATATTTCCAAGTCGTACGTCACGTTTGTTATATAAAAAGATTACAGTAATTAATTATCCGGTCGATCAATAAAAGCGAGCTGAAAATATAACTATGGGAAAACATTAATTTTCTCCATCAAAGTGTCCATTATAATTTCAATATTTAAACTTAATTATCCGAAACTCGAGCGCGCGCGCGGTCTTTTTTTACGGTAAACCTACCTCCGCAGGACTCGAGCTCGAGTATAACGGTTGGTCCAAATTGGATCTAGCCAAGTCTCATTTCATTCACGCAAACAAGGTAATTTTCAGGCAAACGCGCGGCGACGTTCTCCTTTTTTTTTCGCAAGTGACGTTGAGCTCGTTATTATTCATGTTCGTTAAAGCACATATTTATAATGTTGTCAGAGCGTCGCTTGTCTACGAAAGAATGGCTTTTTAGAGGATTATTCATTGAATCTAGTTACCAATTCTTCAATTTATTTTTTGCCAGAAACGTTCACGGTTTTCGTAATAGTATTGTGCAATATACAAACAATTCAAAGAAACACACGAGTGCATTTGTTCTTTCAAAATCCATTTACGTTCACCTCAAATATACTTTCAACAAACAGAAAACCAACGCAACAATGTCAAGTCTCAAATAATGTCAAACCCTCAACAAAACTCTAAAAAAACCCACTCAACAAAACCTCCGCACTAAACTCAGCTCACGCCCGGCGTAAACAAACCATTACTTTTCCCCGCTTGATACGAAAGTAGCAGCGTACTCCAAACCCTCTCTCCTTCCGCTAAGATTGAGCTGTCAGCTGTCACAGCAATCGAGTCCGCCCGAGTGGATTCGCGCCTCCTTGCCTTTAAATCCAACCCTTATACAATACCTCTCGTATTTACAACGCACTCAAGCAAACCCACACCGAGCGTCAGCTCGCATTAGAAACTCTCCTCTATACGTGCAGCGCAGCAGCTCCTCCTCTAGAAATAGTCCTCTATACTCGCTCTCGGTGCGAGCAACTTGGAGTATAACAAGATCGTTCTTTTCCCGCTTGCGGGAATAAAACAAAGCTCGCGAGGGAGAAAAGGAAAAGGGCGATTGAGAGAAATTCGCTCTCGCGGCTGGAGAGCGCGCGGCATCGGGAAAAATCGATGCCTCGGTCGACGACTCGCTGGAGCGCGTATATAGCTGCGCGAGCGGAGTGAGAGAGAGAGAGAGAAGAGAGCAGGGCAAGGACGCGCGAGGTTGCTCCCGATGCGTGACGAGCCGTCGTTCCCACGAGTGCGGCGAGGAGAGTCAGCGCGTTCCCCCGGCGACGTGGAAAATTAACGTGCCGCGAGCTCGCTGCGGGGGTTTTTTTATTTTTGGAGAAAAAGTTGGGGTGGGTTTTGAGAGTGATTTTTTCAGGAGAGATGCGTTTGATGAAATTTTAGGGCGTCTCGGTGTTTAAATGACATTTTGTGTGTTGGTTGGAATTTGCCAATTTTTATTTTAAACTTAACGCTTCTCACCGCTGCTGTATGCATAAACTCGACGAATACGAAACGAACTGTTCAATGACGCGTGAAATTGTATTAACAAGTTCCCAAGGTACCCGCACGATCCCAAAATAACACACGCTAAGACCACAGGGCGTCGCCGGGTGTCTTCCACTTTTAAACGACTTCACGCTCGGACTGCTCTAATGGGCCGCTTTAATTGGCCGCTGGACGCGTGCGGCATTTTCGGCAGTATTAAGATAATGGAGAATTTCCTGAATAGACTGCGGGCCTCGGCGTGCGTCGCGTCGTTAGAACAGTAAAGGTCGCGTAATACGCTCAGATGGCATTCAGTGATAAGTTCCCCAACGAGCCCGCCGAGCGCGGAAAAGACAGTTACGTAATAGCCGCGGGTATCGAGCGAGATTTACGTACATAAGGCTGTCTGGATAATACGAGTTCCGTTTTTGGATGCGCATTCCATAATAATCGGTAGCGTTCACTTTGAAATGATGCGATATTGTGTTCATAAGGTAAGCGTTCCGCTGATGCGAGGAGGATTTTCAAATCGTCGGGCAGAAGCTTTTATCCCGACTATTTTCTCCGGAAAGCTTTTTAGCTCTAACGGCACGGCAGCACAATGCCGATCTAAATTGCGCATCAAATCCAGACGAAAAACCTCGCCGATAAGTCCTCCAAAAGGTATGCGAGAAATCTCGGTCTGGAATCTGCCGGGAAGCATCTCAGCGTGTTATCCCGCCGAAGTGTGCCGACGAACCATAAACCCAAGCATCTTTCCTCTCCCGAAATGAAAAGGACCGACGATATGGGGAGCAAAAAAAAAGCTATATAGGGGCGGAGGAAACAACGCGGCGTATATACGCTCGACGCTGGGAATATTTCGAAGCGAAACGAAGACGCGCCCTCAAGGTCCCCTGGTAAGATTATTACGTCAGCGCGCGTATAGCTTTTACGTCAAAGCTCTTGGCTTTTTTCTTATTCCGCCGGTCGTGAGGGAAAAGGTGGCGTCTCGAGTTTCGGGATTAGCTCGCGGCTCTTTGTCGTGTTTCTTCGTCTCCTTAAATAACTTTGTGTTGTATTTAATTAAAACGATGAGTTCGCCGGCTTATCGCGTTACCTTTTGCGTGGTTCAGCCAAGTTTTGCGAATTTTTCCGCGAGCTCACCGGTTATTCCGAACTACAGATGCGCAGTTTCGCTGGCTCAGAAAGATAATAATGATCGTTTATGGCAATAATTACCGGAATGATGCGTACGCTGCGTCTGGTACACATGCGTCATTTTTGCGGAAATCGGTTCAATGAGTGATGTAAGCGCGAAGTTAATCATTGGAGCTGTGAAAATGAATCACACTTGGTCAACAATGTATCAACAACACAGCGAAGAAACTTTTGTTCCCGCTTAATAAGGAACATATGGAAAACGATGCACAATAGAAAATTTCAATATGCTAAAACGAACCTGAGCTATATACTATCCCTGGACTCATCTCCTTCCGGATCCCCAGCAGCAGCCATATCCGTAATCAAAAAGCTTTCCTAGACACGAGGCTGGCTCCTCTCCCTATACCTTTTCTTCATTACTTGGATGCATCCACGCTTCTTCTAAAGAATCTACGCCTCGGCGTTTCCGCGCGACGCCATACACACGCGCAAATAAATGAATCTGTCTACGCACGCCTCGCAAATTTCGAGACGACAGCGGATGTTCGGCTGGCTGGCTAGAAATTCTTTATCGCGCGGTCGCGTGATGGGCTACAGGATGTGGCTCTCGGGTTTGCCACGAGGCGAGCTCGCGTTTCGACGACTCGATCGGTGCGAGATTCTTTTTGCACTTTCGATTCAAAAGATGGGGGAGATGTTGGAAAAAGAGCGATATTAGTGGTTGGGTATGGATGATGTGGATGTTGAATGATGGGTGTAATTAGACGGCTTCCGGTGCGACTGTTTTAGAGAGGAAAGCTGTATTTTGTCGCTGGAAGAGTTTTGAGAGTAAGGAGATTACAATGTTGGAGGTCGTTATTTCGTTCTTTGCGTCGGGAGTTATTAAGTTGTAATAATGTTAGGTGGAGGAGTTTTTTTTAAAGAGGAAAACAGTTCCTTGAATCTGATAATAATTTCCTGCGGGCTAACGAGGTTTTTAAGTCTTTTGCAGTGCTGGGTGGATTAAGTAAAAATAAGAGGGAAAACGGACACTTTCTTAATACTTGGTATGAAAAAGTCAATTGTTACGTTTGAAACATATGGTTAGAAAATCAATATACTCGACATCTACAATTACAACAACAAAAAGTACGATTTACAAACAGATATTTCACTGTAAATCCGAGTAGAAATTTAATTAGTTAGGTTTAATCTTTAAAATTTCTTTAGGGTCTAATTGACTGACACAGTTAATTATACAGCGAAAATATTAATATACCGTTCTTTTTTCTGTAGAAAGAAAAACATCCACTAAATTCATCGTACAAACAATTTTCAGTCCTCTAATCAAACCAGCCTCATCTATACACCCGATAAAAATCACCCCTACACCGCACAAAGCCAAAAAATTCAAGGCCTACCCAATCCCACCCCACAGCACCTCACCAAGGTCAGAAAAAAAACCATCCTGCAGACACAAAGCTTTAAAAGTCAAATCGCGTGCTCTGGCACAACGAACCCCCGCAATTACCCACTCGCGTCCAGGATTCCTCAAAAAGCCTCTGTCAGCTTTGAAAAGCCTTAATACACACACGCGCACCTGCGACGCGCGGGCAACAAAAGAGCGGAAGGTGCGAAGAGCAGAGCGAAGGAAATGGATCGGCTTCGCGGGCCGCAAAAACGAAGGTAAGGACAGCGCGGCCGGACTGGTTTTCCTCTTGGCGAGCAATCGCGTGCAAGTCCTATGCATTCCCGGGGCTCCTTTGTGCAATGCGTGCCAGGGATCGGGTGAGCCTTGCGGTCAGCTGAGCAGTGGAAGAGGAGGAGGTGAAAAGGGACGTTTGGAGGCCGGATGTACGGAAGGTTGGAAAATGAGCGATGGGCGAGTTTTCGTTTAAAGATGAAGGGAACGAGTTGATGTATTTGATGCTGGGTGTGGGGATTTGGAGGCTGAAAAATAGAGGTGTTTTGTAGAAGTAAATGGTTTGTCGGGTGAGGAATTTGTGAAAGGCTTTCGGGCCGTCTGCCTTCTTTGAAACGTTGAGTTATATTACAGAGATTTGCCGGCGAGTTTTCCAAACGTTTGACTTTGGCTCTGAAACGTTAAGTAATATCCGAGATCCACCTGGGAAATGTTTGAAGAGCGAAGTTATAGTTGTCGGAAAAGTATTTCAATTCGCCAAGTTCGCGAAAGAGTTGATTTTCAAAGCGTCGCTTTTTTTTCCTCCGGCAAGGCGAAATCTGCCATTAAGTAGAAACAGACGGGCTGTCTGAAGCTTATAAATAACTATGGTGCGCTTTCCAGGCAGCGGGCGCAGCGTCGCATGAATTCAGAATGCAATTTCCTCGAGTTTGCCCGGCAATAAGAAGGTCGGCTTTCATTTTTAAATTCTAGCTTATTATGCCAACGACGACAATAGCGTTTTGCAAAATTGCGCGTGTGGCCTTTCCGCGAGGGGCGACGCCGGGAAGCTAGCATCCTTCGTATAAAATATTATGTTTTAAAAATGGGAAAAGTTTAGGATAGATTGTTCATCTACACTATTAACTAGAAATATAGCATCATAGAAAAAAGTTTAATCAAACCTGTCAAAAGAACCCACCTCCATGAATTATTACTTCACATTGTACCACCACTGATTAAATTCCCAACATTACAACACAAATCCAATCCGCTCTCAACAAATTCCTACGCATCCCCCATAAATAACAGCAGCCCTTAACCTTGACCAACATCCAGCCTCCCCTATCCCTCAACCATCCCCCCATCCAAAAATCCAACCCCTCGCCCCTCTCCCCCGCATAGCAATCTCCTCTATTAATCTGGCATCCGCATCAGACTCTCCGGAAATCGACTCCGGAAGCCGTCTGGATGCCGAGGGCAAAAATCAGAGGCCGTCGACTGTAAAGTTCTTTGCGCTCTCTCTCTCTCTCTCTCCCTTCTTTCTCTCTCTCTCTCTCGGCGAAAGGATGGCCCCGCACTTCTAGAGGAGGGGACGAGAGAGGCGGAGGACGAAGAACCCGTCCTACCGGTTCTCTCGATCTCTCGCGGCACGGATTCCACACCGCAAGATGCTCGAGGCCCTCCTGCGCTCTGCGGCGCTCCGGTATTTAATTTCCGTGAGCCTTTCTATGTGCGAGCGCAAGCGGCGATGAGCTTCGGCTCGTTTTCTCCGCGCGACGAGCTTTCTTTTGTGCGGGCATTTCGTGGCGGCGATGAAAGTGTAGAGGTTGACATTCGATAGAGGCTGGCCGGCCTGATTTTGCTGTTGAGGGGGGGATTTTCTTTTTTTTGGGAGATGGAGTGAGGAGTGTGCGTGGAGATTGCGGTGAGATTGATGCGGAATTTTTAAGCGGGTATTGATTGATAAGGGAAATCTCGACATTCTGGTGGGCTTTGGATGAGAGTTTTTTCAGTATATTTAGAAGAATTAAGAGATTGCCGATGAAGATCCGATATTTTTGTAATGGATTAAAGCTATTATAGCCGCGGTTTATTTTCACAGATTTGCGCCAATGTTCGGATCGTTCATCACGAGAAGAAATCCGGCTCGAGGCGCTTTTAATTAATCACTACCATTGATATACCTCAATAATTTAGAAACTATCAGAAAAGAGTATCGGGATGCTCGCCATTAAGCTATCTTCTGCATTTAATAAATAACGCTGGTATTACAGATTGATTGAATTCATGCGTCTAGATAACGCTTCAATAATAGTGGTATCGCAAAAAAACTCGAGTATTTACAGAGAATTCTGATCAGTTGAATGATTAAAGGCGCGCCGGTATTTTCTGTACGTGCAACGAAACAATTCGTTTGGTTAACTGTTATATAAAGATTAACTGCCTAGAGGAGCTTTCTTTAAAGTAAAGTTCAGTTATTTAATTTATTTAGTTTACGTGAGCGAATTAATTTGGAAAAGAAAAGTTGATTAACAGGCTTTTAAAGAAAATCTTGTATATAATGGAATGTGTCGGTTTGAATTAGTATTCGTATTATATAAATTTTCTAAATTCACATGAAAGTAGATATTTTTGTAAACTTACGAAAAATCAAGCAAAGTTCTCATTATTCGACTCACCTGAAACAAAAAAAGTTATATTTAATTAAATACAATATCTATAATTTTTTATTTAATTTTTAATATATTAATTGTAAGATTTTAATTTTAATGCTGCAATTATTCAAAATGGAAAGTATAAGAAAGAACCATTTATAACAGTTTGCGAATTATTAATTTATCTGTGAGTTTCCAAGCTTAAATTAAATTAATGTAATGAAGATTACGCCTTGAAATTATCATAAGAGCTAATCAGACTGAAAGAAACTTTTAGCATCTTCGCTGTATCAAATGACTATAAATAAATACTTCAAGTACATTAAATCAGTTGTATCGCACTTCAAATAAGATAGACTTTATGCAATAAATCATCATCAGTTAACATAACTTTCCATTATCAAACAATTGCATTTTAACCCTCTCTCAGTAAATGAAAATCACATCCATAAATAATCGAATGTCACTGCTAATCGTCTTAGAAATTTTAAACTCCGTAAGCTTAATGTGAGTAGGCAAAAAAAGAAAAGAACCAGCATGACTCGTCCAACCTACTCAGCCCACATTTGCTTGCATTGATATGGATACGCTGTTTGTCTTGCCTCGCGAAACTTTGACATGGCGCTCGCCTAAACTTTCACCGCGCTCTCAAAGATCCTTAAAGCTCGTGTGGACAAGTGTGTTCTACACGAAAATGACAGGTAGTTTTATTAATCGAAAGTCAGCATTGTGACAAACAAGAGTTTCAGTGTAGCTAATACAAACCTGTCTAACGTTGCGCCAATGTTTCACGAACTCTAAGTCGCACGAATGAAACGGGATTTACACGGTGGGATCAGTGAATTTTCCTTTTTTTTATTAAAGAGAAAATCTCGACTGACGCTTCGAAACTTTATTTTATTAGTGGGAGAGGCGCGCGTTCGCGGAATACGTGATTTTCAACCTCGGAAGGAAGCTGTATGGAAAAAGGAAAATTGGCGTTTGTATCCTTGGGGAAATTTTTGAAATACGCGGTTGAAATTGTTTCAATAACGCGCCGGCGTACTGAGGGTTGTAAGGTAAAATAAATTTGATGATTCGAGGCCTACACGTGATATAGAATCAATAAAACAGTATGACTTTACGACGATAAATATAGACAATTTAATATGAATTTATTAATTTTGAAAAATAATATTTGACAGTGCAGATTTATAAACTGTACCAATCGCTTCATAAGCTAATAAATCATATCGTTCAAAAATTATTTTCAGAGGAAAATAAATTTTTAAATCACTTGCGAATTCCATACGCAATAAATCAATTTAACGTTTTACTTAGCGAATCACAACAGCTTCGTATCTTGATACCAGAGAGCGAAGATTGGATCTAGAACGGAATAAGGCGAAAGCGCACAAGGCGAATCCGATACTTTTTGCGAGAATAAGATTTAAAGTTTCAAATCCTCGTTTCAATTAAGTCCGTGCGTTCATATTTCACGCATGGAAAAGTGAAAATGAAGCGGAAACTGGCAATCTTATAAGATAGCACTTAAAAGTTTTAAGGCGCTGCTCCTGAGAAAAGGCAACAAATAGCGAAGCATCCTGAAAAAATAAATACAAAATAAGTGTTGCTTCTTCAGTAGGTAGTTTTTAACTTTGTAAAGTAAAAAGTTGTCCGAATAAGAAAACCATGCACTAGAAAGGACTGTTCTATGAAGTTCTTTAATTCTCTTTATATTTTTCTTTTTTCAAACAATCTCGAAACTACATTTCACTCTATATGTCAACTTGCCCTGAATAAAAAAAAAACATTTTTTCGCCTATAAAAAACGTACACTACAAATATGTGATAAAATATTTTTAAAAATCTCCAAAACGAATGACTAAAACATCAGAAAAATTATCTATAATAATAAATATTACATAATTTCAAAACGTTCTAAAAGACATTTCCTCCATGCTATATACATCATCCTAATTACCCACAAACTCTCCCAAAAAAAAATTCATAGCAAAACAAATAAAAAAAAACGCACGATCCACTACTCCACTTTACAAAGCCTCACCGCAGTCCCAAATCATTTCCGCGCTACTTAACCTCAGCACTTTCCGCGTGCGCGCGCGGAAACTTTTTTTTTCCGCCTATATCTCCTCTTATCTCACGCGCATATAACGAAGGCCCCGAAGCAGCATCTTTCGCCGCGGCTAGCTCGCTGATTGCCTTTCGACTTTCACTCGAACCATACTTACTCGTGCTATTCTCGGCAGCGCGCACTACTATACTAAATATCGGCGCTCGCAGCTATCAGCCAGGAAGGAAATTGGAAAACGCTCGGGGCGGTGCACCTATGTTTGTTTTCTCGTTGGTTATGTTTCCTTTTTTTTTAATACAGGTGTGCTCTATATACTCGGTGCGAAGTTTATTTTTGGGGATAAAAAAAAATTCAGCGCGGAGTGGCTTAATTGCATTAAAGCGTGAGAAGCCGAGCTGTTGATTTTTTGAAATTTGATTAACTGCGTGGGAGGAGGATATTGCGCGGGATGCAGGAGAGATGTTTGATGAATTGTATAAAACGCAAGCTTTTTTGTTGAAACAGTAGTTGGAATTAACAGCCGCGGAAAGCTCGGGAAGACTTTGACTTTTTATTTCCAGCTAATTGTAAAACCGAAGCGTTAAATTTTACGGAAAAGTCCGCGTTAAAAAGGAAGATAACCGCGAGAGCTTTCTTATCGACGTAATGTTGTAGCCCATCAACGCATTAACGGACATCGAGCTTTAATTACCGCAGTAAAACGCCGCTTGAAAGAGCCATAACCGATGAGTTAAGATAACGAGAGGCGCAAGATTTTACGGAATAACGCATTACCGTGACGATCGGCTCGTTTTACGGGAACCTAATGATATCGGCCCCGAGGAGAGCAGCTCGTTTTGTTGCGCGGGCGCGCGTGTTTTATGATGTAAGACGCAGCCGTGCAAGCCGGCCGTATTAAACGTAATTTTATTACTCAAGAAAACGTGTAGTTATAAAGTACGATTTCGATCTTCGGATGCTTGAGTTTTGTTATAGGCGCGCTGGAGTACGGGCAGACGTGTTGCAAGATCATTAGTAAGCCGGCTCTCGCGTGGACTAACGAATGCATTTGTCATTCTTAACGAGCGCTTCATGTTGGCTGATAGGATTGATACATTTTTTGGGATGAGTTATGGCTGTGTTGGGAAAATTTAATGCGTGGATTTGGAGTTGATGAATCCGAAGGGCGGATCGCTTCTTTTTCTTTTCTGCTTTTGAATGGGATACGGAGGGAGCGAGATAAATCCAGGCAGAGATGTGCGTTTAATTCCGATTTATAGTTTCGGTTGAGCTAGTTTTATCTTGCTCGTAAAGAGCGCTGTTATTAGAGCAAAAAGCAATTGCTCACTGCATTCGTTTCGAGTATATTTTTATCCTAGTTTCGTTCCCTTGCATGAAGTGAATTTTCCAGACGATAAAAAGCCTGGGAATAAAATACTTTTATAATCATCGTAAAAAAATGACAAATCGCCAGATTTGAATGCGCCTTTTTCAAACATACAGAGAGCACAAAACAAATCGACAGAATCGATAATTTACCACGTTCTGTCCCAAATGCACCGAACCATCCAACCAGCCATCCCGACAAAAGCCATTATCAAAGAATCGGCCTCACGTTAAACTTTCCTGTACAGCACAATCACATTATCATGAATCCCAGCAACGATTAGAATCTCGCCGCTTCGAAAGCATACACACACACAAATTTTCCTTTGTCTTCTCCGCGCGGAATGCATAGCTCTATGCAAGAGCGCGTAACGAGAACGCGCGAGAGAGAGAAAAAAATCGATCCCCACTTATTCAACCGATGATTCGTGCGTCATTGTAATTCATCATCCTGATCCTCCTCCTTTCTCTTACACAAGCGTGTGCGCGTCTCTGTGCGCGCATTTTTTTTTTTTTTAATGTTACGTTAGGTATAGGAGCTTCATTTTCCTTTCATCTCTCATTTTCACGCTGTGTACCTGTTCTCTTGACTACACGGGTGTGTGTATACATGCTTTGTGTAACTGCATGTGGATAATATTCACTCTTTGGCTTAGCCTTTGCGCGCCTAGCCCTTTCACATTTGCTTCTTGCCGGAGGTGTGTGTGCGAGGCTTGTTTTGTTGCCTGGAGACGATGATTATTGAGTTTTTGATCGATGAAGTTATTGGTGGGTTTATTTTAGAAAGCGAAGTTTTTTGTCGGAGTGATTTTACTTTCTATGCCTATTTTCGGTTTTTGCGTGGTTTGGATACGTTGGAATGAGTTATCAGCTGTGATAAAGTGCGCTTGCGTGTTTTTAAATGACGTGCGCTTTTATTATTCTAATTGATGTTTGAACGGAAAGTAAGATTAGAATTTGTTAAGACTGCTTGGTATGGAATAGAAAATTAAAGTTATTATTGTTTTTTTAATTAAGTTGATGCTGTTGGTAGCATAAACCTTAAAATTTCTCTTGTATGTATATTTTTTTTAATTTACATTTTGTAACGTTAAGTCGGCTCTTCACTAGATTTAACCTTAATTTATTCACTTTGCTACTTTGCAGTAATTTTCTGTATCAAATATGCAAATTTGAACGCAAACAGCTTGAGCTAAGTTAGCTTCATTATGATCCATAAAGTCAAGATTGAGCCTAAAAACGAGTTTCTGATAAAGCAATCAATTTGAGAAAGTAATTCAGGTGCCGTTAAATTACGTGATTATAGACACAGACAGGTGGTAATTATATTTCAATACAGATGGAGATTCTAATCGTTAATTTTTTTTCTAAAGAGTATAAAATTACTAGTTTTCAACTTTTTTCTTATCAAAATTAAATATACATTTTCCATTCAATAACGGTACATGCATTTTCATCAACTACCCAACATTTTTTCAAAACTAAACAACCAATCGACTTTTCCACACACCAATTTATTTTCCAAGCATACTTTACAAACTATATTCATCTTTCCGAACTCCATACAGATCTCTTCGCCTCGTTAACTCCACACTCCAAAAGCAACAATCGCGTGCAGCCGTAAAAACAATACCTCGCGCCTCTCCCGGACCGAAAAGAAACACACCCGCGCGGCCAATCGAAATCAACGGGACAAAAGTCGAGGCGCGAGCGCAAAAACAAACGGCGCGCAATTGAAAAGCAAACACTGCCCCCGCGCATAAATTCCGAAAGTCGCCTCCCGTACATATATATACACTCGGCTTCGACGCGCGGCGCCGGAGTTATGGCATTTCTCCTACGCTCTTTTTTTTCCTTTCCGTCCACCTCGTGTGTACCTCGATTTTTTCGCCTCCCTTTTTCTTTAGCCGCGCGATCGGCCCCACCAGAGTCGACACTTTAAAAGCATTCTCGCAGCGCGTGTGTATGTACGTTCGAGCGAAATGCCACGCATTCGCCATTCTTTCCGCTCAAATTCCCCTCTCGAGCGAAGCTGCGCCTAGCTTTTAGAAAGGCGATGTGCGAGAAGTGTGTGTGTGTGTGTGTTTATGTGCATGTGCTGGCTTGAGTGATCCTGTGCAGGCTTGGGTCTTTGGTTTTGCGCTGGATGTAGAGAGGGAATATTATGTTTAGTTGAGTAAATAGTTGGGAGTTTGAGGAGGAGAAGGTAGGTGTCAGTAATGGACTGTAATGTGTTTCTACTTTGTTTGATTTTTTGTTGGATGAGGGGTAATGTTTGCGCGTATAAATACTTGGTTGCGTGATTACATGCTTGAGATTATTGGCTAAATGTTTGCTGGATAATTATGCGTCCACCGTACCACGCATACTTAAATTAATGTGATTTGCTTTGGTAACCGTTGTTCTTTAAAGAGCCAGCTTGTGCGCTTACTGATTCATTCCAGGTAACCAATTCTCTATGTTCTAGAAGAGTCGCAGTTTTGTTGCTCTATTTTAAAAGAAGACTGAGTATGTAATTTTGAGAACTGCAACCTTGGAATGTTGCGTGTAATGGAAATGAATAGCACTTAAGATAAAATAGTTAAAAACTATAATTAGTATTTTATAGGTATTTAGAATAAAAACATAAATATTTTTCAAACAAAATCAAACAAACGTAAATGCTTTCCTGTAACTACTTAACGTTCAAATACACATCGGAATTTCTCAACAACTACACATTCCTCATTCCCATTCCCACTAAAATCAACCAAAACCACACTCATACCACTCCAAAAAACCTACCCAATCAAACCTTCAACCACGACCAAATCCACCCATCCAACTTACACACCTATCCCCGCAATCCAAACAAACTCACGTCTCGATCTCCAATTCCCCATCACCGCCATCGCCAGGCGCACACCTAACGGTACCACATATCGGCTCGCACTTTTTTCTGCCGTCCTCCTCGCCCCGGCACGAATTTCCATCCGGTCGGCCGAATGTAAATTTCGCGTCGCGCGCGTGACGCAGGATACGTAACCGGTTATGCTAGGCGCGCATGAAAGCCGACTCTCCGAGGAACGTTATACGCAAAAACAAACACTAGAAGTGCGTGAAGTGTATAGTGTCGCAACGCGCTTCATCGCGGACGTCTTTTTTTGCGAGGATGCAATTGTTTGGTAGAGATGGGAGTATACTCATTTTTTTTTTATTTCGGTTTGATGTGCTGGGTTTCCTATTTGTTTTACGTAATGGAGAGGTGGTTATGAGATTGCAGTCACGAGGATTATTATGTGTTGCGCAATCCTGGCTGATTTCTGGCTTTTTTGCGGTGATTTGAGAGAGAAAGAATGAGGGGGGATTGGAATTGACGATGGGTGGTTTGATGTTTTTCGTTGTTTGATGACTAAACTTTAATGTTTTGTTTAATTTACGATATGAAGTTTCAGCTCTTTGTTAATTAAACAAGACAGCTAGAAAGTCTTTGTTAAGAGTGCAAATTACTTGCCAGGCGAGAACATAATTTTTACAAATGCGTGCACGTGCCTTTCTGGGAAGGCTTGATTAGAATAAGGAAACAAATTTTTCCGCGACGTTCATTATTTATGCATGAGAGCTACCTATAAAAACAGCAACTATTCTCTTCTCCTTACAAAAACACAATCCTGCCTTTCCCGGGACCAAACCTTTGCATAAAATTTAAGCAAACGCACTTTTTGCATCAATTCCCCCGGCGCTCTTCTCACTCATATCGCGCAAACGCAAAACGAAACCATCCCTATATACATTCATCAATTCTTAACCAACATTCCCCATCCATACTCCCAATCAACAATTCACTCCCCTCGTTTTTCTCCAACGCCTCGCTGCTCCCGATCCGCGCGAGTTCACTGAATTTTCCACATCCGCTCTCCTACAGATGGGCTGCGTCACCCCCTGATTTATCCCCGCGGCAAAAAAAGCCCATAGCTCCGTCTTTTAAATCTCTCCGCGCGCCGTTCTAACCCGACTCCCTCGCGCTAAGCTCGCCGCTGCAGCGGAATAAATTAGCCCGGAGAATTAGCCCCGGCGCACCTGTTAGCGGCGTAATCCCTTCCACCTGCCGGCGGCTTATCGCGGCTGCGGAAATTCGCGCGCCGAGGAGAGAGACAGAGAGAATTTCAGCGATTCAGCGGTCGCGGCATTCTTGAGAGAATGGCTGCCTTTGCTGGTACACAGGGCTAATATTTTGAGATGGGTTTAGCAATGCCGGGAAGCGCAAGCCGCGACGAGAAGCCGCTCTAATTGGAATTAATGGACGGGGGCGGAAATTTAGGTGGATGGCTTGGTTAATTTAGAGAGCGGGATACAGTGGCTTGACGCGCTGGATTGAAATTCGCGAGCTTTGAGGATTAAAGAGTAGAGCTGAGTTTTTGGTTTTTAATGAAGTTCGTTCGCGGAATGGATTTTTGGCGAGGAATTGCGTTTGTTTGATAGATAGGTGGGGGAACGATGGTATTGTTTTGAATTTTGATTTATGAGATGGAGAAACGTTGTTTCGAATTTATTGGCCCGCTTTCTTTTTCTTATTGGTTCGGCAGTGTGCGTCTCTGAAACTGTAGACAGTAGATCAAGGAACAAAAAAAAGAACTACACGCAAGTTAATTTCTAAAAATAACGCAAAGGATAATCGATAAGTTGCGTGTGAGCGGGTATTTTGGCGAGATTAATACCGGCATCGTTTGGCCTATAAAACTTAGTAACCCAAAATTTTCTCAAACTGATACTAATTGAGGTCAAACGTGAAATCCAACAGATTAATTAAATTTTTATCAGAGCTCAAGCGTTTCAAAACTACCAGCAACCCACGATTCATAATCCACAGAATTATCGGAAAAAACATTCCCCCCCTCCCAAAAACCTTTTCCCCAATACCATCCCCGAATTTACGATATTTTCCAAATTCGCAATTTCGACATCCCAATTTTGCGATCCCCAGAGGCACGCGCTGCGCCCCGGAGCGATATTCCCGGAAAATTATGGGGTCGCGCTCGCGGTGATCGAAGATGCCATTTTAATCCCGCGGAGACAAAGTGGCGCGCGGTAATTCGCTTTCTTTCCGCGCGCGCGCGCCGCTATTGCCGTAATAAAGGCTCTCTATCGAGCGGCTCGATCGGAAAAACGAGCCTTTCATCGAGTCTCTCGTTTTTCTCTTGTAAGATCGGAAAATATACGCGCAGCTACCTGTCTTACTAGGACGGCGCTGATTGCTGGGAGTATTATACGAGAATAGGGTAAAAATTTTAATGTCTGCGAGAGAGCGGGAATAGCTGGAGGATGGTTGGAATAACTTGGGCGCTCGGGAGTTTGTCTTAAAGGTCAATTTAAATAATTACGCCGGGGCTGGGAGAGGGTATTTCCGTAGGGATGCTAGCTATGCGACGTGCTTTACATTTTGCATTTAAGATGCGCGGCCTTTGACGCGCGCGCGTACATCTCGGGGCAAATATAGCTGCAGCTGTGTTTGTTTTCGCGCAGTCGTGGGAAGTGCCTGTTGTGAATTTATGTTGTATGATTAATAAGTGGTTTGAAATTGTTGTCTTGTAAGTAAAAGTAGTTTAAATTAGTTTAGATTAAATTAAATTAGCTTATTGCTCTATGCTATTTGTATTGACTATTGAAAAAAAAAAAAAAAAAAAA